>JABASC010000516.1:0-38183 GCA_019776185.1 Plutomurus gul
CCGTTGGTGGAGAAAGAAATTCCAAAATTGTACCCAGGAGAGGAAGCCAAAGTTTTTATTCAGCATGATAAAGCTTCCTCACACACCTCCAACAAAACCCACCAGTACGCCGAAACCGTAAAAGAAAATTTTGGTCCCGAAATCACCTGGCATTGCCCCCATTACCCATAGGACTTTTTCGGATTTGGATTCCTGAAAAAACGAGCGTTTCACAGAAAAACGAAAACTGTGAAAGGGCTTTTAACGTTCTGAATGATGAGTGGAACAAAGTAACCCCTGAGAAATGCCGTCAAGTGTTTTCTGCCTGAAAAACGACGCAGACTTGTGTCTTCAGAACAAGGGCTATCACAGCGAACAAACAACGCATCAAAAAAAGATCAGGATGTAGGTAAGAAATGCTCTCAAAAATTTGTACGAACAAGTGGTACACTCTCTGTAATCTCACTAGCATCCGTTACAATTATTTAAACTGCATTTTGGGCAGGTAAACGGAAGTGATATAAAGATTCTGTACATAAATATGTACATAATATTATATTTATATATAATATTGTATTGAAAAACATAATTGTGGACAACTAACGTACCGATTACATTAAACCAGGCCTTCATATCAAAATTAACAATAAGTGAATTCCAGTCACGGTCAAATAAACGTTTTGCTCATCTATAATTTTGTCCTGCATTCTTAAGGTTCTGTTAGAGTCCAATGCTAGGTTGAAGGTAAGATTTGACGTAAGAATCCGTAATTAGCTTTTACGGAAGAAGCAGGATTGAATTCAACTTTATACTTAAGCTAAGTTTCACGTTTGACGACGTACTCTTCCGTCGCTGCTGAATTAATACCGACCTTGGATTATTAAATAATTTTTGGAGACTACTTACTCCACGGGGTGGTGGGGCTACTACTACGTTGTAGACTAAAGGTCCCTTTAGCAAAATAGTGCAAGGAATGGAATCCTGCAAATTGTATCTGCTGATTTTTGCGTTTATGAGAAAAGGCTGCCCATTTATCTAAATATATAATTAATCAGACAGTGATTAATTATGAATTCATTAATTATGCTGAATTAGTGAAACAGAGAATTAGTTGGCTTTCCAGAAATAGATATGAAATTTTTAATATGTCTATAAAAATTTGCTCACGTAGGCTGAAAATTTGTATGTCTATACATATATGAAATAGCTTGTTCAAACAAAATGTCCCATGAATAAGATGGAGGATACACTTCACACTTACCAAAATTTTGGAGATTGCGTGCATTGCAGAAACTAATATAAGTAAATATATAGAGCGATGTCATATAGTATATTGTTTTATTGGTCCGTATTTTGCATAAAAAATTGTCTAAAAATTTTTGTATGTACTAGTACTTTTAGGGCAAAGGGTAAACACTTTCTTACTGCAAAGAAAAGCACCAGCTTGATCTCTCGAAGTACAGAATAAGCATGCATTACATATTTTAGATAATACTAATGTACACTTTAGTCAAAGTGTGTCTACATTCAATAATTATATAGTAGTGCTTTTGGCAATTACATGTAAAATGCAACAGTCGTCATTTAATAAATGATTTTCCCCCTAAAGAAAAGTTGAGATGACAAACGATCTTTTCGTCATCAGTGAATCTGAATAAACGTAGTGGAAAAACTTGTACATTAGAAAAATAAGAATGCAATAAAATGTCTCCATAGTCCATTAAATGCATACCCATGATAGGGTTTAGGGGATGTAGATGCATGTAGCATTCTGTCCGTTGAACTAACAATCAGTTAACATGCATGACGCTATCAATCACAAGATCTTACGATGCAGAATGACTGTGATGTTCCCAAAGTTCAATTCTGAAACCAACCTTGTACCCACACGGTTATCATAAACGTTTGGAATTGGCTGAAAAGTGAAGGCAATAATAAATCAATAGGGTGAGTCCAATGTATGTAGTTTAGTATCACGGAAATAGAAAACATTTTATTTATAACCGTCACATAAAATTGTTGATATTAGTCATGCAGTCAGCAACATATTATTGGTTTCCAGGAATGATGTCAGCAGTCATATCAAAAATCATTCATATGAGAACAACAAACCTCTAAACTAAACGTGCTTTCCTAGAGTGACCCTTGGACCTTACTTTCTGTTTGTGTACTACATGTACATACATACATGTAGCTCTTCATAGGACGTTCTCATTTAGAGTGAAGTGATGCAGCGAAGAATCGATTCTTATTATTCCCATGCATTGACAATATTTAGTTGCATGTCCATACTCTTAAAGCGATAACCCAAATGCCGAACGAATTCTGTTTCTGTCTCCCGACCGCATTGTAAATTTGTATCAGGTAACTGGATTATTTCATATTTCAAAATCTAAAGTTATCATTAATTACCATTTTAATAATTCAAATATCAATATTTTTATAGGGTGTAAGTTTTCATTACTTGCATTTCTTAACAACTGAATTATAGCATTATATAGTACTTTTAAACATTATACAGGGTGGCCAAGAGACAACGATAGAACTTTTGAAATTGAATGACTAAAGAACGGTCAACTTTATTCAAACGAGGTCAACGGAATGTGAAAGACCGATAAATGGTTAGTGATATTTAGTGATTTGAGCACCACCGAATTGCAAACATCGCCGTAGTCGATTGGGCACGGAACGACATGTCATGTAAGCCCAATCCAAATTACGCCAAATTGGTTTAAAATTAAACCGTTAATTAAATTGTCGGTTCCTTGTAACAATTTTTTAAGGCATAGTCCAATTGAAAGCATAAAGCAGGAAAGACAAAGCCGAAAACAAAGGCGTCTTTCAATTTCCCGCAACTTTTGCATTCGATTTTAGGTACTGGCACCATTTTCACTCATTGATAATTTATTGCTCACACAGATTATATGTATCTGTTTATAGATATGTGTGTGAATTCATACATATTCCATTGACCTCGTTTGAAAAAATTATTCTTTGGTTATTCAATTTCAAATGTTCTATCATTGTTTCTGGGCCACCCTGTATAATACATACGGATCGAATCGAAGCTTCCAAAGATATTCGTAGTCATTAACTTTAATGTTTGGTAAAAACGCTACGCTTTCAATTAATAACATTTTCAAACAAACGTAACCCACGCGCAAGTACGAAGCAAACTAATCTCATAAAAGATGTACGTAGTGATTATATGAATCAGATTCTTGGCATTCATATTCTCTGTAGAACTTCACGCCAAATATTTCATTAGGATCAGATATGATCGACAATCCTGGAGTGGTCTTAAGTACAAGATTATGATAAGGTCTTAGTTAGTAGTTGGTAGAGAATTACACCACAACGATCTGGAACTCTCTGCAAGGAAAACAGTAACCACAGCACAATACAACACGTACTTACTTACATACACTGTTGCTGAAGTTTTCACACAATACCTACTATTACAATATCACATGTATGTATCATCCTCTGAAGGAACCATTAAAACATTCCACTTGCCCCAAACACACTTTTAACTCACTTGGTGAATCTTCCCCTTGAGACTAAAAGTTAAATACATCATTGCTTACATATATCTGTGCACTTCACATTGTTCGTTCTTGCAATAATGTGCACTCTATAACCGTGCTTTTATACATGTACATATATTCTACAATACATTTAATAATATTTTGTAATACATCTTATAGTGCACCTTCGCATCTCTACCAACATCTGCTATCTGTTTATTTAACAGCTATTTAAAAACAAGTACGTATAAAAATTCATTTCACCTTCACGTAACCTATAACTATAATCTTCTAGTAAAAAGCAGACACAACTTAGTTAAAATCAAAGATTGGCTACAACCATAATAGCAACTTGTTTCCAAAGTCCTTCAGACAAAAGGATTTGAACTGACTTGCAGTACAAGTGTGTGGATATTAGGTGTTCACATGCAACTTTGTAGCCTGCAGCCAAACACTATAAGTATAATTGCATCTGTTAGGTACTAATGCACAAATTATGTATCCATGCCATAAATTGTGAGTCCAAATAGTGTTGTTACTTCTTTCTGCAAAGCTAGAGAGGATGGGGTTAATTCTCAGACTGGTTTTTCTTGACGTATTTGCATTTTGCATTGGTTGCGTTGGAATGTGTGTAGGTACTGGCAATGTTGTGTAAATAACTTTTGTGAAGCAATGAAATCAAAATTAAATACCCATTCGTGCATCTTAAGTTCGACTTTAATAATTCTTTAACGATATTCAGGAATGGTTAATAGTTTAAGTTGAAGCATTTGCGCTCTTACAACAATGGCTCAAAACCACTGTACTAATGGGATATAACGAAATATTTATACAAAACTACTTTATTGCCTACTTGGTGAGTGAGTTCATTTCATTTGTCTAACGAACCTCGGCTGTGTGTATTTTTCATGTTGTGGAAGCAAAGCCAACTTACTCGTTCAACACGCAGTCTATTGTAGTGTGGGTGTTTGTGTATGGAAAACGTACATAGAAGCACGAAGAAATTTTATTTCCTTTGCTCCAATATCGGACAAGCGAAGAGGTATTTCCATCCGTGTATAAATTTATTGTCTTATTTGTTCTTGTGGTGTGCTTATAGAGTCGTTGAGTGCTTTGTTATGATATGAATGTGGTATTAGGAAGTTGGGGGTTGTGCTGGTATAATATAATGTGTGAAACAGACACAGATACAATTTTACATTCGCATACATACATTTGGTGCATTCGATTTAGTTGTGTGATAGGTCCTGTGAATTATACATGTAATACCGTGTGTCCCTTTGTGCACTCGAGTAGCATAGTGACAGTAGCAACATTTGTATTATCGATAGAAAGAATATTATTGAGCTATGAACATAGTACGATTCTTTGTGGGCTATTGAAATACGTGTATTTGTCTGGACAGTTGTTACACTGATACGGATAATCGGTGTGTGCAGCAACACAAACGAATTGACCGATACGACGGAATACCTTCGACCACAAATTTTAATCTAGTATAATGGACTTGAAGAAATAATTAATAAAAATAGATTAGCCAATTCTGAAGGTTAGCACAGAAAGCAAGACACGAATTTGTCACAGTCAGTTTTTACTGCTTATAAGTGCTTACTTGAAATAGGGCAGCAATCAATTGAAACCACAATTTTTAAGTGGACGTTTAAGAATTCAGTGTCTCACGCAGTGTCGTTTGTTACTTTACCTGGTATTATTACACTATAAACATAAAAAAGCGAGAACCTAGGTAGGTATATGGTAATTTACGTACGGTGGGAAGAGTTGCTTTGTTCTTTCTCATTATGGTGGACTTGTTAAGCTGTTTGTTTATATCAAGCAACTTGATTGGACACAAAAAACATTTATGGCAAGACAAGTTTAGATATTTTGAAAGAGTTGTGTAACTTTGAATAGCATGGTAAATAGAATGCAATACAAAATGGTACAGTCCGTACTGCATCGCTAAAACAAAGGACTCGTATGGTCAAACAAGTGTACAGTTTAATACGATCATATTTCAATTTTTATCCTAATAAATCATAGAATTAACCAGTAAGTAATTTTAGAAACAAAAGGTTTCTGCCACAATTTATTAACGATGCATTCAGTACTGTGAATAAAGTGATATTTTTCTCATGCAGAGCTATCAAAACGTTCGACAATAGAAATAAAATTCCAGTACTCTTTGAATACAATTTACATAATCACAGCAATCAGTCAGGAACTACAATCTTTCACGCGATATGACAATTAAAGGAATTTCCATTACAAATTAGAAGACATGAGTGATTCAATGGAAAGCAGGTCTGCAATTCAACCGGATGTAGTACGAGAATCTGAAAACAATGCTTTAGCAGCAATTACCGACGCAGTTACTAAAATATCTAGTGATGACAATGGCAATCGGTCGCAAGAGGTATTCTTATTACTACTTACAACTTGAACAAAATTTGCAAAAAATCTTTCTTTAACGTGTATGCGGAATTTAACGAGAATTTTGTTGTTAAGCAGCACGACAATTTTACCCGAAATATTGTCAGAGAAAGCTTGAAGGAAGGAAATTCTGGGATACCAATAATTACTGTTACACATCCGCCAAAAACAATAGATCACGATTGCCAACTCAACAATAACGTAAATAACGAAAAGGAAGAAGAGCAATCCCGAGTGATATGGCAAGTAGTCTGCCCTTGTTTTGGATTTCTTAAAACAACGAAAGAAAATGTAAGTGTAGTAGGCTTACGAAAATGGGTTAATGATGCTTGATGAAAAAGCATAATTTAAATGTTTTTAGAATGTAAAGAGAAACTTGCAAATTTTAAGTACGATGGTCTTTTTTAAATAATTTTTTTAATAATAATCAGTGGTAAATTATTTAAATGATTTATTGAAGACATGTAACAAATGATTATACATTATTATTTATTTCATAGATTTACTAAGTTTGTTTGCACTCTTTGTGCGTAGGAAAAGAATCGTGCTGATCCGCTGAAAAAGTTGAGCAGAGTTGCAACAGACACTGACATATTTTTGTGCGAACTTGAAGGAACCTCAGAAATCATGAGCCCCATCGATATAAGAAATATATGCAAACATCTTCCTCCGAGAGCAATCGGATTCACATGGATTCTCACCTTTTCCACGGCTCTACATGGATTTTCTCTTCATAATTTGTACCGAAAAATGTACAAAATTGACTCCCCAACATTACTGTTGATTCAAGATGTGAAAAACAGAGTTTTCGGAGCATTAGTTTCTTGCTCACTGAAAATATCTGACAATTTTTACGGGACAAGTAATTGTTTAATACTATTCATTGAATATCAAAAGATTACTCTCTCTCATTTTATAAAAGAGTACCTATCCAATTCTAATTTTATGTATTAATATGAGCACAATTTCTACAGAGAAATATTTGCATGGTTAGTATTTACAACAGTTAAAGCATTTTGTATACTTCCACATAATTGAGGAAGCAATAACGGAGGTGCAAACTCCGTAAGTTAGTGTCACTTTTTTCGCATGCACCAATGGAATTCTGTCGACTGAAAATTCTGATTATATTTGCATAAATTTTAGGTCAGTCTATGCTCATCAGATGTAGACCAGACTTTCAGGTATTCAAGTGGAATGGAGAAAATTTCTATTTCATTCAGGGTGAAGAGGATGCTCTCTCTTTCGGAGCTGGAAAGTAAGTAGATGGAACAATGTTAATCTGATGAAACGCCATTATTATATATACCTTACTCCGTAAAGTTTCAAAGTATTTGTGTATTCTAAATTATTGTTTATAATTGCAGTGGCAAATTTGGACTGTGGCTTGATGGTGACTTAAACAAAGGGAGAACAGAAGAATGTGCAACGTATGGATCGCCTGCATTGATTGAAGAACAAGATTTCATTGTCAAAACGTTAGAATGCTGGACTTTCGGGTAGTAATTGCATCGGTGTACTCTCGCAACCGAAGAAGATATTGAAACTAGTTGTCTACTTACTAAAAAATATCTTAGTGTATATAATTATTTATTTTGTAAAGCAATAGGGTTTTTGTACGAGTTTGTGCATGTATTGTGTATACCTTTTCCTTGTTATTGGCACTTATAACACATGCAATGTGTAGTACACGTTCTGGAGTAAAAACACCTAAAGCTATTTGAATACGTAAGCAGAGGTAAATAGTGCAAAAAATAAACAGTAACTTCAAAAGAAAACGTTCAAAAACTAAATGACAACCGTATTACGTTTGAATTCCGACTTTCCGACTGCCCTTTGACTTTGAATGCTTTCGTATCATATGCTTGTATTTAACAACAATGTAATTTGTGTTGTCTCATATATTTTTTCTTTTTTGTGCTTGTTTACATTGTTTACAATTTCGCTCTTCACGTTTACCATGCGGTTGCAGTGCCCAGCCCCGTTTACATACGTTCAGTAATACAGCATTTGATAAAAATCTACTTATGTATATGACAACACGTTGGACCATTTTTCGTTTAAATAATTTTCATAATTCATGCATGCTGCATGGGATGTAACATTATTTTATTAAGTGGATTGTATATATAAATTTTTTAGGTCTGACCTAAATTTATGTTCCTAATTTTTGATGCTGTAATGGCGTAGTTACAGAATTTAAAAAAAAAATTTTTTTTGGTCCAACCGGCAGCACTAGTGCTGTCGATTGGACCAGGCGGTGCTGGCGGTTGGACCACAATGAAAAATCAATTGAATTTCAAAACTTTCCTACACTTTTTGATATTTCCTGTTTCAAGAGGAATATTTTAAATTTGTTTAAACATTTCTTTATTTTTTTGGCTTGGTTTACGTAATTTTCTTACTATTTTTCTGTGCATCAGATCGAACTTCTCCTCTTAAATTTGGTTGCGTTCAGCAGTATCAGTCAGCACAGTTGATTTTTTCCTTGTATGGTATTATTTCTTGGTCCAGCGTTTGGAGAAGGTACAATTTCCTCAATTGTATGTATACAATTAATTTGACATTTAAATCTGATTCTTTATATGTAATATTACATATAATTTATGTATGGTCCAACCGACAGCACCCTCAGTTTTATATTTGATCGAAATTTCCAAGGAGGAAAGATGTATGTATTTCTCGATTCTAGTTACAAAATTACATTTGAAAATATTCAGGGGTATATTTACACAGAACTAGCAATTCATGTAACCTTAACCATATGTGTGCGAATTTTTGTTGTCTTTCCTGGTTTTATTTTGTGATTTTTCTTGATATTTATAATGAAAATGATGTTGAGAAATTTATAGGAGGTTATTTACATACTAAAAAACCTTGAGACCATCGAAAAACTGCATACATAAATTATTATTTTCCTATTTGGACTACATATGTATATGCTAAAATACAAATCGTACCACAAACCACATACAATATTGTAAAAATGTGTTATTGATTTGTTTCACAAATAATACATACTGTACAAAAATGCAAAGAATACAATCTTAATTAGGGGTATTTTAGAAAGCGGTGGAGAATTGCGGTGATGTACCTCGACTGGCCAAAACTGGTAAATATTCTCAGACAATGCAAATTGGCAAATAGTGTATAGCAAGCAGGCAGCAGATGAAATTCAAACAAATGTAATTCCACTTATTTTACGCTACCCCGGATAAATAATAGAATTGGAGAGAACCAAGTTTTCCGGAATAGCAGGAGATTCCATTCCAAGATTGGTGAAATTTTGTTGCTTATTCCCCTTGTTTCCAATTTCCAATATATATCGTATTCGTGATCTTTCCAATGTAAAAATCTCAAGTACATTCTGTGGTCGTGGTGACTTTCTTGTAGCATTGTGGTTGTTAGAAGAAGAACAGGAAAGTGACATAATGTTTGATGCATAATATTCAATATTCGTCGGAAAACTCCGGTTTGAGTTCATCAATTTTCATTATTTAAGCAGAGGATGAAAGGTCGGAAATTCTTTTTCCTAAAATATTTCCAATCCAGCATACTATAATTTCTAATTATATGTATATCATATCTGTTTGAGGGGTGGTTACAACATTATAATACAATTAACATTTACATTAGTCATAAATTTCACAATCTCGTGGCAGATTTTATTTGTACCGTACAATAAACCTCGTAGTATTGATATCTATCTTAACTGTTGTTAAAAGGGTAAAAAATAGAATGACAGACGCAATAAGTAAATATGTTTGCAATAGGTATGCGCATACAAGTAATGCATCCAATATCACCACCACAAAATACACTCTTTCACAGCTACCGCCCATCTTTCATATTTGTAGTCACGCCACAAATCATAAACACAAGTTTGTATTATTATTATAATTCGCTTCGGCAATGAAATATCTATAATGGCAGGTGGATGTGCATATGAATTTTTCTACTTAGTTAATAATATCTACTTTTCTTAGTTTAGGGAAATAGTTTGTTGAAGGCTAGATCCTGTTTCATATCTACCATTAAAAGAAGAACTACTTCTATGCTATCCTTAAATGCATTACTATTTTGTACTTGTGTGCTAGTAAACGTATGTACTACAATTTGTACTTCAGTAATTACTCTATTCTGATATCGTCATTTAAATGCGACATAGCGTGTCACTGTCAGCTAGAACGAATGACTTTGAAGTCAAATGTGCCATGAATAGTGCAGTCAAAATGCTTTACAATAATAACAAATGTACATGTTGAGTACAAAGCCAAAACAGAACAACATTTGCATAATCATGCAAATGCTGAGTTGGGATGCATAGTACAGATTTTGCCTAACACTAATAGATTACCCCAAAATATAAAAGCAAATTGGAATGCGATGGCATGTCTATTGCTATTCGAGCTTCCTAGCCTGCATGGAAAGTTCTATTGTTATGTAGAGTGAAGTGTTCGCAAAATTGAGGTTGTATTATTATAGTCAGTGGAGAAGTATAGATTTGCAAAACAGACATTCAACAATACAAGTGCTAACAATACTCTCGCAGAAATAAACAATTTGTTTTGTGCCACATTCCGACTGTTTCGAATCTTGTGCAATACTAGTATTATTTCCCAATACGCACAACAATAAAAACTAATAAAACTTTGCTTTCCAAGTCAGTATTCTAGTAGATTACATGTCACTAGGTGCATCTTATTTGAAGATGGAGGACGTATTTGAAGAAGAAGATACAATAATTTCATCTAGGGAAAGGAAATACAGAATTTCACTGAGTGATTATGTAAGTTTTTCATACCTACCAAATAAAGCATTGGTTCGCACTCTGCACACTGTCACATTAAATTTTTACACTAAATATTTTGGAAATAATTATCATTCTATTTAGGTTTAAGCAAAACGTATCTTGACTAGGTAGATTTAAGTTTTAAACCTAATCACACAAACCAAATCTTTCTTAATACTTCACTAATTACATTTCAAGTCATTAAAATGGGCTTGTTGAACAGATTACAAATACAACAAAGGAATTGAAGCAGGCTTTGTATGAGCGCAAAAAAAGTGTTGCAGATGATTTTCACCCAGAACAGGTTATTGGACTTTCGGAGATGCTGGATTTTAATGATGTGATCAATATTGAAAGACAGCTTGGAAGAAAGTATGTAATACTTCAAATACGAAGAAATTTTGCCTTTTGGTCATTCACATTTATATATTCTGGTTGAAACTATAAAACCAGAATATATAAATATAGATGAGCATTATATTACTTCCTAGATCCAGATCCAGCAAGACCTTCAAATAGTTTTATCTGGGATTAACTAGCTGTAGAAGTAGAGCCGTGCAAACGATCAATGATTACCTTGTAAATTTCTGTCGCTTCTAGAACGGGACCTTGGTATCTCAGCTTTTCCACGTCGCTTGATGGCCGCACTCTGGAGAATCTGTACCACAAGATGGAGGATATAGAAGGCCCTGTACTGATTTCAATAAAGGATGTAAACAAAAACGTATGATTTTATGCCTATATTCCTTTGTTTCACTTGGATTTCTACAGTGGAACGCTTTTTTCATTTAATTACGTTTCCATTATAGGTGTTCGGTGCGTTTCTGTCTGACGGCATTCACAGTTCAGATGACTATTATGGAAGTCCAGAATCATTCTTATTTACACTTCAACCCACATTTAAGCTTTTTCCCTCAACAAGAAACAGCAAATATTTTATAAGGGGAAATTTAGACTCTCTTTGTATCGGAGGTGACGAAAGTGGATCAGACTCAGACGGGTATGCTTAGTACATAAATAATATTCATTGTTAACAGCACAATCTATTTGAAATACTGCATCTAGCATAAAATAACCCTACTTTCCTATATATGTGCATTAACAGATACCTTAATGCTTCGTGAAATGGCATTTTGAATGTTAATGTATTTTTGTACTTTAATATGAAGCAAGCACGGACTACTAATCAATGATCCCATGAAAGAGGGACTTACAGAATCTACATCAACTTTCGGAAATCCACCCCTAATCCCTGAAAACAATGGAAAATTTACAATTAAAACAATGGAGTGCTGGTATTTCTCCTTTGTTTGTTGAATGAGGGACGTTTCTTGCGCCATCATGCATGTGGTCCCTTGCAATCTCCATAAAATTGATTGAAAACGTCAGATTCAAATATCAATTTCCTTAAAATTGAATGAAAACGACAGATTCAAATATTCTAGTGAAAGGAAATCTAAAACTACTGTACCATTTGTTTGTTTTTTACTACTGCACAATTTGTGAATATATGGTTTATTTTGAGTTTATATTACACATGGTTTTTCAGTATAATTATTTACCTAGATCACGATAAATCTAACCTTATAACTGATAGCCTCAAGTCACATTTGCCCCATCGGGAAACTAATAACTATTGGATTGAAATTTATATTTGTGAAACAAATACTAAATTAATAAATTGACTAAATGTAATTGACATAAAGAGAGAAAAAACTTTATTGACATCTGAGTTGACATTGCAACTTTGCCGAACAGAACTTGAATGAATTAATTTTTGACATTACATTTACACATACTATGTATTGAATTTAACGTTTTCAGCCATATTTATACAATGTGTGCTACTCTGCTTATACATCAATACATCTACAAAGACACTGCATACTATCTAAAGTTGTATTGAAATGATATTCGGGTTGAAATTATAAATGAAAAAGGCATTGTATCAATATGGACTATTAGGACTATTAGAGTAAATATGATGAATGATGTAAAAGTAAAATGCGTTTATTCTGTAGAATACATGAAGACTGCCATCTTTCATCATTCATAATGCCAACTAAACTATAAATACTCTAGATTCCCCGAGAAAATGGGCAACTGGCAACCCTAATTGGTCCACCTTCCGAAACCGTTGTACAACCAAGAAAGGAAATTCGAATCAACAAAGTACGTAGTAAACAAAGGAAACTGATGAATCCTAAATCACACACATGCGCAGGATGCAAACAACATTGAATTGTTGCACTTGTCAACGCATTTCAGTTCTCATTCATGCTACCATTTACTTATTTTCCATATTTATTTTGTTGCAGAGTTGTTATGTTCCACAAACTCGTCCACATTATATCTTTCATTGATTTACGGCCAATTTGATTGAACTGATCAATAAATAATGGAATTCAGAAAGCCTAATACAGGAAAAATCAGCGTGAAAATTAGCCAAGCTAGTACAAACTCAAACAACGAAAGTCAAAATTTTAGCAAAAATAGTCAATACGATTGGATCAACTGTTCAGTAAAATCTAAAGTGTGCGAGTCAGAATCTCTGCTTAATTCAGAATTATCTTTAACCTCTCAAATTGAATCTTCTAAATATACACAAATTTCTGTGGCGAATTTAGTAGAAAATGGGAACAAAAGAAAAGATGTTTACTTTAATGATTTACTGCACAGTCAGAAAAGAATTCCATTGTCGGATATCGCGGAATCGAATTTTAGTACGAAAATTATAAAAGGACAAGATATTTCGGACGATTCGAATTCGAATAATACTGGCAGCATAAATTTCCAAAATACGGAAACAGTCAAATTTATCTATCAAAAGTCAGAACAATTTGAAACTGCGAAAAAGTTAACAGCCAATGTGATCAGTAATGTACGTGCATAATGATATGATAACCTATTGCTTTATTTGATACTATGATTTTCATCATTTTGGTCGGTCAGATATTTAAATTAGAAACCGTATTTTGATATTCTTAAATAATTCTATACAAAGCAGATTGTCAATGAGTCATCTCTGAAGAAACTTCTCCATCCTTACAAACAAAGACACAGTGTGAACGAAAAATCAGTGAGTTTCTTGCAGCCAACCAAAACTAGATTACCTCAATCCGTGTCCGCTCCTGTGTCACCTTTCATTCATAGCGAACCCTCTTCTAGTAATGCAGCAAGATTGGAGAGACGCATTCCAAAAGAAAATACGAGCCTGGACACATTGAACAAACATATATTGAAACGGTCTTCTGCTGTAGTTAGGTTGTTAACACTCACCGCAGCACTGGGAAACGAAAAAGGACCAAGGAAGGAAGCTCCATTCTTTATTAGTTCACTGTGTCAAGGTTTGCTAGATGTGCTGCATTGTTTTAGGTGGTATGATCATATAAATTCAAAGTAACACTTAAAAGCACAATTTAAATGTGGTGTGTTTAGCACAAAGTATTATATGTATAAACACCATGCATGCAATAAAATCAATGTCAATGTTTCTTTTGTGTTAAGGGATGATTTGAGCGAAGAAAATGAGGATGCTATTGTTAATGCTGCATCCCTAATTGCTGATTTAACGGCAAAAGATGTGAAGACACCCAACTCCCGGGGCTACTCCCTGCATGACATGAGTGTGGTGACTCTAGTCAAAAGTGTATTAAATTGCATTGGAGACAAAACATACGTAGTGAGTAAAAATACCATGTACTGCAATGTAAACTAGGCATACAAGCAGATAAGAGTATGTTATGTAATCTTGCGAATATTTGTTTAAATGATTCTAATTTTTTAGTCACAATATGGCGGATCACGGAATAACTTGGTTCATAGTATCTTCCGAAGCCTCATCAAGGCCGCGGAAATTCGGAGGGTTATATTTGATAACATATGCCATGCTATCAGTTGTAGCTTCAATGTAATTTCTGATGCCGTGCAATGCAATTCATTGAGTCACCTAATACCTACTAGCGAAATGGACTCTTTGTTTCGTTATTTTCAACTTCTCACAATGGTCCTAGTTTGCAGTACTGCAGAAAACTGGATTGAGGTGCAATTTAATTAAAAAGTTAATAAGTTGATGCCAGTACCACATTTAATAATACGCTTTAATACATACATTCAGGAATCCGATTTAATCAAGTTGAAAGCTCTCGAAATCAGAGCAATTCTAAAGCTTCCATTCACTCTAATAACCGTTTATTTGGCTCGCATTATTGTACTTGCAAAAAGCAAGCTAAAGAAGCCGGTGTGAAGAAGACGTATTGGGAATAGAAAATAATAGCCATGACATGAGGACGACACGCAGCGGAAACTAAAAGTGCAATACACCCCAAAATTTGTCCGTTTATAATTTTTCGTTATCTGTTTCTTTTAATGTTTCTTTAATGTTACACGATTACATTTACATAGATATAATTTTAAATTCTTTTGATGTTTAATATTATACAATAAAGACAGCATTTGATTTTTCACTTGTATAGTGTAATCTTGCAGTGTGGTGTCACAAAGGCTTATTGTTAGTTCTCTATAATAATAATTTGTAAAACAATAAAACTTGCGTTAGTTTGAAACGACGTAAATATTTATCTTATGCGGCAAGTCGAAGTGCGAGACTGGTAATATAAAGTGCAATATTTTTAATTCCTCTTTGGCTTAATGTTACTAATGAATACCCATTTATTTTAATTTTTTATATAATACTTTATGTTATTAGAGTACACAATTCAATTGTAACCATTTGCATTGAAATGATCTTGAAAGTAAAATTTTGTACATGTAAATAGTTGCAACTTACACACAGGGCCTTTAAGTCACTCAAAGTTGAAGCCCCTGGCTACACCCATCTAATAATATCAAAACAAGTTAGAATAATCCTAAAAATTAAATGGTAAAAGTTAAAACACATTCCTCTCATGCAATTTATTATTACGAGTTTATCTAGAAAGTATTATAGTGCAGAATTCGTATCTCTGAAACCAATCAAATTAAAATATCAGTGTCAGTAATGTTGTTAGAGAAGTGCAAAGTGCATCCAAGACAAACTCATGAAACCCACCAATTTCACTCTTAAACTCACAGTTGCTTATGCTGTAACCAAAACGAAAAGATTCACTCAACATTGGTCAGTCTATTAAATAAATAAGCTAAATATGTAGAACTATTACAAATGAATTTGGGAAGCACGCTTTGTAGATTCGTTGAATTGTTTCAATTAAGAGCTGTAAACGGTCACAAGTGAGTTGAAGATGGCATTCCTTTTATAAATCAATTCATTGTGCTAAAATGCATTGTGAACGACTAAAAACACGTTTCAAAACATTTATGATGCTTTTTGAACATATTTTCAAAATTAAGACGTGTTGGAGTCTCTCAAGAACTAGTGGTTTTCATTTGTAAAACTAACCAAGTGAACCAAGCCTGCTTACAATCGTTTTACGCTCTGTTAGCGGATGCGTAGTACATTGTACATTATATTAATAAATTATAATGATTTTGCATGCAATTATCTTACGTGATAATTTAAATTAGACACGTATGAGATAGAGATAAACGTTAATACTCCAGATTTGCTCTCATTCCCATGAGTCTGTCACTTGCCACAAAAATGCAAAAGCTCTTCTTTTCTGCTTCCTTTCAATAGAAGCAGCGCCAATATTTTTCTCAATAAGATTAGAGAAGCCTTTGCCTATCCCAATAACGAGAGAACTGAGACATTTCTCCCTGTCGCCCTGAGCAAGCGTGGGGGAACTTCCTCTGATCTCTTCATGGTCTTCATCTTTCGTATTATCTTTACTTCCTTTCTCATCCACTGCTAACTTGTAGCTTGAGCCACTTGTGTTGGAATGTACTGATGCAGTATCACCATCAGATTCAGTAGTTTGCACGCCACTACTACTATCAGGTATCGACAGATTCTGATCACGAAATATCCAAAATGACCTAACATCTTCGTTAAAAGGACGAAAGGATGTTATCGGTCTGAGATTCTTTATGTCCGCCAAAAAAACAAACCTGTCAGAAAAGGATAAACATTGTAACTAATTGTAAGTTTGACTTACACAGTCCTAATTATTCTTGAATATTGCATCAAGTTTTGTTCTCTCTATTGTTAATACACCATAAACAGAAAATACCATTTGACAATTATGAAAGAGGCAAAAAAATAGACAGGGAAATGGTTAACCTTACATTTTGTGAATAGAGCAAAACGTTTGTGGTACCCTCCATTAATTATGATGACAACATGAAGGAAGGGTTCAATAAGTGTCATTATTTATCAAATAGTAGTAAGGGGGACTTAAAAACATGGAGATTCAACCTGACAGCTGAAAAATGTATGGTAAACCATCCATCAACTTTTTAGTGCCTTATTTATGGCTATTTCAGAGATGGAAACTGTTTCTTTCTGTGGAGACACTGCAGAATTGCAGAATAACGTAATATAAAAGACTTACCCCCAGTTTGTACCAACGTACACTTCTAAATTCGTTGCCCGCAATACGGTAACCTAAAAAATAAGAAACAGTGTACATTTTTATTCACTTTGTTTTTGTTTACCTTGTTAATAATATCCAAACTTGGCACTCGCACTGGTGAATCAAAGAAACACATTTACCTGCAATGGTTTATTATTTAGTTCTTCCTCCATTGTTTCTCGTACCGGTAAAAGTTTACCAACGTCAAGTCTAGCTATCATTTCTCTTTTGTCACAGTTCCATCCATATATTACACTCCCTACATTTCGAACGAACAACAAAGAATTCCAGATAAACTTACAAAGTGTTTACTAACTCGCCCATGTAAAAACATGCATTGATTTGTTGCGTTTACATGCTGTAGGTATTTAATTAAGAGTTAGTACCTGGGTACACGTACGAAAATATCAGATTGTTGCTGACATGTGTATCAATTAATAGTACTTCTACAGCTTCAATAATTGGCTCATAATGATTTATAATTTCTTGTGAAGTGACCATTCCATTTTTGATAGTGAAAATTGTCATTTGACCGGCTCGTTCTCCTGCCCAAAGCTCGACAATGCTACAAATTAATAACGAAAGCAAAAAATAAAAATAAAAATCTTTAATTTCACAGTACAAACAATTTGAAGCAGTAAATATTATTTATGTACCCAGGCGAAATCGGTCTTGTACTGAGGCAATGAATTACTACCGACTTTCCTAATTCTGTTAGAGGTTGTACTGTTGATTTGTCGCATAAAAATAACCTCCCACTCGAAAGCGCTACTGCCACAACGGGGTTCAGATATTTTATTGACACCACAGCTCCGCAGTAGCCGACCTGAGAGTCCAAGTCACATTCGAAATTTTTGCTGTAGTCACTGATTCTGCAAACATATAAACGCATATGATTTCATAAATATTAATGCTACTTGTTAATATTGTTTCTTGATTACAAGTTCTCACTTTAAAATATGAATTTTTCCTAACGTGTCCCCCATCCATACAAAATCGTCTACATGACACATCGCAGTCACCACTCCAGAAATAAATTCAAAGCAGTGACAACTTTCAAATAACATTGACGATTTAACTTTCAAACAGTAAATTCCACCTGTTGAACAGCTAGCCCACACTTCTTTGTCCACTAGATGAATTTTGTAATATTATGTAATTTCTTGTTACGAATACGGAATACATGTATATTTGAACTTTTTCCCTTACTTCCATACTGAAGTCCAACTGCAGCGACAACATTTGTAACGTTTCCTAACGATACAACATCGCGCAAAACATTGAACTCAGGGGCAGAAGCGATTGCTACAATTTGTGATGCTGTGGGTCTATCTTTTGCCACGTCTAAAAAATTACGCAGTCAAAATCAGTTTTTAAAAGAATATCACAGTCACAGCATTCATCATCAACAGGAAGTCGACAAAAAGTTTACAACCAACAAATACCCATTAAAAGCCATTGAATTATACTTACGGCACCAACAGACAACCATCAAATCCAAAATGTATAGAGGGTATAGATCACAATCCTAAAGTAAAATTGTAACAACTAGATGAAATATTCACTTGTTCATCAACGAAGTAGTGAATTTGTAAAACTGAACAAACCCTTTGAGTCAAACTTGGACGAACTCCTTCCAAAATGCTTTCTTTGACATTCTCGCAACCGTCAAAAGGCTGTTTTAAACTTATAATTTCATAAAGAAGCATACCGAATGAGAATATATCCACCTGTAAACAAAATGATTCAGCGAATTTGATTAAAATGCGTTCCACAAAATTGTCTCAAGACAGTTCCACTAGGTGGTGGAATCGACTGCTTTAAAGGAACACAAAAAGGATACCTTCTCAGTATATTCTTCTTCGCCATTGTATCTTATGATTTCAGGAGCCATAAAACCCTCAGTTCCGCCAAACCCTTTACTCCCTGTGGGGAAAGAAGATCGGCTAATTCCTGGAATTTATTCAAACGAATTACAAAACTTCAGTATATACATTTCACAGACATGTTCATGTGTTTCCACAACCACTATGTACGTAACCACTGTTAACGTACCGTAGTCTGCAAGCTTTACATCTACTTTCTCTTCGTCATCCTTCGAACTGAAAGGCAATGGAAAGTTCCAAACGAGAACATTTTCTGATTTCAAATCACGGTATATAATTCTGTGACCATGTAGATACTCCAAAGCTTTACCAACCTACAAGCAAGATATGCAATTTCATACATGCGTAATGTCAACATTTGGACAAATGACAAAAACGGTAGACAATTACTTGAAGTATCGTCATACGGATGGTGCTACTATGTACTTTATCTCCAGATCGCCTAAAGTCAGATAGCACAGTATCTAGAGCTCCTCTTGGTGCTTTCGGCATTACAATTGATAAGGGAGACTGACAAAGGCCAAGAAATGGAACAATGTTTGGATGAGCTACCCAGTACAAAACACGAACTTCGCCCCGTGCAGCCACATAAGCTCGACAAGCTGACTGTGCAGGAGCTCTAAACCATTTACTTTTTGCAACTTTAAAAGCTGCTTGAGCTTCAGCATTGTCCGAACCCGGATCGATGGGTTGAAACATCTGAAAAAATTATAAATTTTTGGTATCACATTTGAGCTATATGTGGTAGGAAGTCTTACGATGCGCGTAAGCATGCTTTTGTGCTAGCTCTTAGTTCTGTTTATAAATACCTCAATTTTTCCTGAGTGACCACAAGTTTTAATTACTATTTGTTATGAGTACATAATGTACTATGAATATATTTACGATAATAAATTGTTATGAAGTACCTTGATTGCCACTTCCAAAGGCTTACTATCGTATTTTGGCACCAATTTCCCACCGAATACGAATCCAAACGCTCCTCGTCCTATTGCAACAAAAATGGTGTAATGAATGCAAAGTGCACTAACTAATTATACCAATAGGTGATCTTCTATTAGTACAGGTGTGCTACAAATTAGAATCTCTTTATACCTAACAATTTTCCTCGTTGAACCTCCACTGTTTTCAGAAGGTAGCGCAAATTTAAATCTAAAAACAAAACATCAGGTGCTATTTCGGTTAGAGTAATTTCACCGTGCTTAGGACATTTTACGCTCAATGTGAAATCTTGATTCTTCGCATCTCTTTGCCCTGATTTTCCAGATGTTGGAGTTTGACATTCCGCGTATTTCTGAGAATGTAAAATGCAATACTCAACACTCCAAGAATACATTGTCAGGTTCTTTTTACCAAAGCCGCTCATTCCCGGCGACCCTTTCAAGAAGTAATTTAATCCACTGTAGTTCATATGTCCGGAAAAGTCACCCATTCCAGCTACTCTGTGAGAATCTAACCCAAACCCAGTTCTGGTTTTTAATAGTGCAGCTGAAGCATCTTCCACTCCTTCCTTTAAGTCACTATTTGAGTCAACTGATGAAACACGTGTATTTCCTGGACTATGTCCAACTCCAGAATCACTTGACATTCGTGGACTTTTCGTTCCGAAACCGAAACCTAAATTTCTGAAAAAGTCTGGCTTTTGATGTGCTTGATTTGAAAAATTCAAAGATGGTGATTTGTCTGACGAAGAATTATGGGGATTTTCAAAATCTTGGTGAAGGGGTGCTTCTGAAGGAAAACATCGTGGGCAAGGAATAAGACGAGTGACCAAATATTTTCCCTCGGATGTGTGCACAAAACGAGTACCAATGCTTGGGTACCAATCCTCTAATAAAGTATCGACATGATCCACAATCAAAGCCAGTAGTTTCGCTAAACTTTCAACCGCGGGTTCAAGCAGAATTTTTTTGAATAGAGTCTGACTTTTTGAATTGCATTCCGGCGAATGAGTTTCAATAGGTGAATTAACTACGATACTGTATGCCTGTACAAAAAATATTTTCTTGGCAAATCTCCAAACAGAAATAAATACGGTGTAAGGATGTATTAGATATAAGTATATCTTAGGCAAACTTACGGGTATATGAATTTCTAATAACCCTGTTTCAGTGAGGTCCACAGCATCCCAAACTTGCTCAATTCCATCCTCTCGAAGAAATCCATCGTTACTTGTTTTTTCTGAAATATCTGCTTCGCAAAATGCACCGTCGTCTCTCTGCAGCATGAATGCGAATGGTTTCTCTCCTGTAACCTCCTTAAGTCTCATTACTATAAGATCTCCGTAAGTCAACTCCATCCCTGACTGCCAACAGCACCACTCAGCCTTTTGATCCAAGACACTGACAACCTACAAAATAAGTTAATGTTTAATAGGAAGTGCATTTTTAGCTTCTAATTGAAGTATTAAATGAATGTGCTGTGTCGAACCTCCTGGGTGATTTCAGAAGGTGGAGGTACATTAAAGTAATTTCGAACTATCTCTACAATACGATCGTCAGCCAGAATACGGCTTATCAAACGAGGCCAAAAACCACTTGGAAAATACGAAAGAAGTAGAAATCGGTTTAGGGCTGAGATTTTGCCTCGTATAATACTAAATAGTTCTTCGTTTACTTCTGCGACAATATTGTTTAGATTAGCCGATGGTGAACTGGGAAATCCGTATTTATGGGACGAGTCTGTTGCAGAATTCGGGGACATAAGACCGGCCTTAATATTATCTTCGGATAAGTGCCTGCTCATTCGGTTTGCACGATTTTTAAATGCCCACCCTCGAGATCTCACTGGAATCCTTACCCGAACTTCATTTTGTCCCATTTTCATCTACATCCAAAACACAAATGCGTTAACTAACCACCTATCACTTTATGTAAATATCGAACTTATAAATCTCATGCATGGTTCACATTCTTCACATTATGCGAAAACAACATTGGTAGTATGTTTATCTGAATTTTGCATTACCTGTTCAAACGAAGGAAGTAAAGAAGGTATAAGAAGGTGAACGTGATCCCACGGTACTGCCAATTCGAATTTACTCAAAAGAGATAAAACATAGTCTCGTGTTTCACTTGATTGTCCTTTAAAAAGATGCCTTAAATCGTCCACTTTCATTATGCCATTTTTGGCAAAGGGATTGATCTAAAGAGATAAAACATAGTCTCATGGTAGTCGTGTCCATTTCTGCAGTGAACATTCTATTTTTATTTTATAGTAGACACGTAATACTAGTATTACATCCTAGTACAATTGCAAGGATTAAAATTCCCTTTAAATTAAACTAGGAGTCTCTGGGTAAGCTTTGATATGTCAATTACAATGACAATAGAAATAAAACTGTACTATTTATTAGTTAATTAAGAAATATTTTTAAGAGTTTTCTAAACGACAATTCAACAAGTGGGGTTTTCCTCCAATAGATAGGTACACACGCAGAGAACAACATTCCCCCCACCCCACGTACACGTGAACCTACCTTCCCTTTCGTGTTCGTGAAGTCACACGAACAGATGTCGTTCAAAGAAAGACAAACGAAAGACTTTGTAATAACCTCAAAACTTCTGAATGCTAATTATAAGTATCCGAAAAATAGACAATAATTGTAAAACCATTTATAGCGAATCCAAATTACCTCACGTACTGTTACAACATGAGCAAGCATGTCACACAGCCACTGTGGATCTAAAAAGTATAAATCCCGTAAAGTACTGTCTTCGTAGTGAAGCAGGACACCATTTTCGTGCAGAAACGAACAAGCCTAAAGAAATAAACTAGTTAACATTACATTTAATTACGAAATGGTTAAAAACTTTAGTAAAACGAGAATAACCTGCATAATTTCTGCATCATCTCTAAAAGTCATTCCAAATCCTTTCTCAAGCCATGTTGAAACGTTTGTTTTAAACTCTTGTTCTGTAAAAACTGGATCTAACCCTAAACACCACCACAATCGGAATGAAAACACAATATATACAATATATCATATAATTATCATGCAATTAGCTTACCCCTAGATTTTCTCTCTGTGGCTAAGTAAGCCACAATTTCCTCTAGATTCTGTAAAACAAAATACATTTAAAAAACATTTTAAACGCATATAAATGAGTAGAGAATATCTAAGGCGCAGGCACTGTTTACTTAACACAAATACTACCATAGAGGTGTAGTATTACTAATTGTAAGACTATTTACATACATCTACAAATACTGACAAACGAGAATGAAGACACAGACAAAACACTGTGTCTGTGTTTTTAACTTTTATTAATGGACTAATTTGAGGGACAAAATTTTTGCTTACAATATATTTTGAAGGAATTTTCTGTTCCAGCAGCCGTTTTCCGTTTGCCGTTTTTATATTAAATACTGTTTCATAGATGAGATTACAAAGTTGTCTGATATTATGACGAGTTCGGCACGATATCTAAAATGCATTTAAAATAAATGGTATTATATTGCGTTAACATATTGTTGTAAAACGTTAGTTTCTAATTTACAAAAATGTACCTCTAATGAAGCTATAACCCTTGGGAGACCCCGTTTTTCAGGGTCGGATATCTGAAATGAAACGAATTGTAGTTAGCGGAAACAATTGCGAACATTTAAACTAAATTATCAGAGTAAAATTTTATGAATTTTTTAAAAGACAAATCAACCAGTGCTATCTCAAAGGTACACAAAACAACATTTCCTCTATGTACACGTGCCCCTTCCTTCCTTTCGCGTTCATGAAGTCACGCGAACAGATATCGTTCAAAGGCACTTACAAGGAAACCTAGCCGTCTGTTTTCGGCCGATTTTAACGAAACTACCACCATTTGAAAGAGCATGATATCTGGAAAATCTCAATTACTTACGAATATAAATCTATCCCTAATTTTTTGCTGCAAATAGTCCAAATAACCCGGGGGAAACTTTTCACTGACTAGATCAAAATGCGTGCCCACAATTATCACAGGAGAGTTAGGTGCTCGTGCCTGCAAAAATAAGGCCATACATAATGTATAAGTTCCCTTATAGAAAACAACACGTCACTTATTGTTAGTACAACATAATTTAAAATAGGATCGATACCTGGATATTAACAAGCCACTGTACAATTTCGTTGAGACCCTTTTCCCCATCACAAATATTCCACACGACTAGATATAAACCTACAGTACAAAATGATTAGTATATTAGCATTTTAAAAAGAGGGTAGATTTGTGTTTAGATATGTGTATTTGGGGTAAGTTTACTATTAATTACTTCTGCGAGACAAAAAATAAAGATGCGTTGCATAGTACTCTCTTTGTCCACCAAAATCCCAAGTTCGGAATATAACTGGACCGAAGTAACTGTTCATAGATCCGCCACGACCGCCTTTGCTCTCCAATACCCAAGAACCAATGTCAACGCCAACAGTTGAAATAGGTTTTCCTGATTTTGGATTATTCATCTTGCTTGCGGCTCCCATTCGTTTAGCCCAGTGCTAAGATTTTTTAAAATTAATATTCATTTCATACGAGTAAAGATAAGCGGTAAATACTCAAGCATGGGATTTTTTGTACTAAATCTTACATCCTGCGCAACATGCTTTTGGCTGCCTTCTTGCCTTAACTGGTGTAAAAGGGACGTTTTCCCGATTCCTTGAATTCCTACCACCATTAACTTCATTCTAGAGTAGGTTTTAGCATCCTCCAACACTGACTTTAAGTATCCAATGATATCCATTGTTTTACATCTCTTGGATTCAATCATGGACTTAAGGGGCTCTTGTAAATTGCATCCAGTCGTGTTAAGATTCCACATACGACCTTTTATAATTTTTAAACACAATTATTCAAAGTCACACACTAAACATTAGTTAACCTTCATGTTACCATATAACTACTATGAGACCAACAGTGAAATAAATTATCACATACCCAACAGTCCCATTTCAGATGGCAAATCCGATACATCTCCATTTCCACTCAAATTTAAAACTGACAAATTAGTCAACTCTGCAATTTTCGGAGTAATTTCTTTTAGTTTGTTCTCGCTGAGGTCTAGCATGGTAATATTAGGAAACCATAAATGAGATTTTCCAGCACATCCTAAAGTGGTAGGTTTTCTGACAACTCCGCAGTCTGAGTTCGGATGCGATGCATTCACATTAACATAGTCCGAATCTTCCACACTAGAAGAATTTTCATCTGTACCAACTATTACGGTTTTTAATTCATTTCCAGATAGGATCAATGTTTTCAAATTTTCTAATCTGACGTGTCGTTTGTGTGAACATTTTTCAGTAGGATTATCGCTGATGCTGCATTGGTTTGCATAACAGTTAAATTTTACAGACACCTTTTCACTAGGACTATAAAACCATTTTTCAATTCTATTATGTGATAAATCTAGTTGGCGGAGTGAAAGAGGACATTCTCCTATATGACCAAGATATTTTAGATTGTTGTACGACATATTTAATCGTTGGAGATTAGTGCCTAGGCAAGATATGACTTTGGGGATTTTTTGAAACGAGTTATGTGCAAGATTTAGAGATACCAATGCGTTGGAATCTGATAGTGACACTTTTTCGGGAAAATCTGGATTTGCTAGAACTTTGATATTTTGTCTCCATAATGTCATGTGTGTCATGACAGGTACTGATGGATTCGATGAGCTTGAATTACTGCTTGTACTTCCCGATGGTGTTTTACAAAATTTTTCTCTATTTTTCTCAAAATCAACCATCACAAATTCTGGACTGTGTGGCAAGTCATCATCTGGACTGCTTTCTGTGTTCGACATGTAAGGCAACGAATCAAACGCAGATATTTCCATCATTGATGACACTGCTGGCAAATCGGACAGTAGGTTCAGCGAAAGATTTAACTCTTGTAGCTTCGGAGATGCCCACATACATGATGGTATTGATTGCAATTTATTATTGGACAAGTTTAGCGACGTAAGTGACGGAAAGTGAGTAAACAGCTCTGCAGGCACTATCTCAAATCTGTTATCCTGAAAAGTGCAAATTTTGTTCAAGGTATACATCCAAATGTAAATTACCATCTATAGAATGAGAAACAATTGATGGAAATAAACTTATATTAACAAACCTGCATTAAAATCTCTTCCAACCAAGGTGCGCAAATAATATCAGGGAATTCCAAAATGGAGATTTTGTTTTGACTCAAGTTAAGATATTTTAGACTGCATAAAGAAAATACGACTGACGGTATGCTTTCTAGAGTGTTCGATGACAAATCCAGTCTTGTGATAGCATGTAATCCCAGATGTTGATTTTTGGGACATAACCTTAAACGTGGATTTATTTTCAGAGCTGCCATTATTAGCCACTGTTCCGATATGTGATCGAGTTTTTGATTGTGCCAATTTACTGTGACAGATGCAGTAGGCAAGATGGACGATGCCAAGAGCGGTTTTTTTAGTTTCCGCAAAACATTTTCATTAAGATATACAATATTAACTTTGTTTTCCGAATCCTGATGAGCCTGTAAGAAAGAAAAAATAATATTATGAAATCATGTAACTTCAGATTTAAATATTGTTTCACTTACCTTTAGGGACAAAATTTTTCCGACAATGATATCATCTTTGCAAACAATCGACATGGCTTTGCAGTCATCATCTCGGGCACCATGTTTCAGTAATAGTTCAATCATTCCCAGGTCTCTTTGTAAACAGGCTTCTACTAAAGCTGTCGAAGACTCTTCTCGTCTTCGCTCTCTGAAATCAATACATTTAAAATGTACAATGTATGTATAAATTTACATATGTAAGGTTTCCTCTGCTACTTTTTATTTTCCTCCCTCTTACCTACTACGATGGTCGTAAGTATTAATAACATTATGGGTTCCCTGGCAGGGTAAAATTGGTAAATTCGGATCAGCCTTGGACGACAGAAGGGTGGATGATATCACATGGTTCTTTTGTTTAACACACACATGTAATGCTGTTTGATATTCTTCACAGTATGCATTAACATCGACAGGACATATCATATTATCTGCTTGCTGCATCCCAAAAATAAATCTAATTAGTAAAGGTATTTACAAGCCCAACACGACCTGAATACAAGTGACAAATGTATTTGTGTTTAATAAATTGTGAACTTCCGAATCTCAAGGTCATTTCTTATTTTAATTGCCTTAAAAGGCAATTAAAATAAGAAATGACCTTGAGATTCGGAAGTTCACAATTTATTAACCAATTCTAAGGTTGGAAGAGTCTGAATTTATATAGTATTTGTGTTTCTTACACAAATTATAAGCTTGGTCTACATTACCTTGACTGTTATTAAATTTTGATTCGTAATAAGAGACAATTTCGAGAGTATTCCTTGGATGCCTTCTGACAGTCTCTTTTTGGTAGGACTAGTAACTTTACCATCAGCCAAATTCTGTTCAGACTCTGATGTAACCATGCGTTTTGTAGGGGGAGATGTTTCACCTATTTTGCGTGCTTCCACACGATATTTCAGCAAGGTATCTACCAAACGTTGATTGCCCATTTGACATGCAATGTATAGTGCATTTTGTCCAGAAACGTCCTTCAAGTTAATGTCAAAGGCCATATCGTATTCAAGATCTGTGCAACCAAGGCTGTAATAAAGTTTAAGATATTAATTTTTGCAAAAGCTTATCATTTTTGGATCTGTATTATAATTGGATTTTGTAATAATAAATATTACCGGAATGTTTGTAAAAGATCAGACGGGTACTCAAATTTAAGAATCATGTCCATCACAATTACATGACCATTTATGCAACAAGCATGGAGAGGAAGCCATTTCTCTACAGTTGGAACTTGGACGAGCAGCGGAAATTTCTAAGTACAGTGTCAGATTTCCATTTAAGTTCATTTTACGCAAACCCATGAAGAAAAGTAAAAGAAATCCTACCTTTAACAAAATTGCAACGATCTCCTTATGCCCATAGTAAGCTGCTATATACAGAGGAGAGTATTTGGTTACCGGGTGTATTCTACCATCAGCGCCATGTTCCAGGAAAACTTCTACTAAAGTCTTGTTTCCACTTTCACAAATTCTGTAATCAAAGATCTATTAAAGAATTTACTTTCATGGGTCGAACCTTCATATAAGGTATAAAAAATTACTGACTTGAAAAGAATAGTATTGGTGCCGTTAGGAGTCATATTGATGATACATAAAACTTCGGCGTTTCCTGTATCTTTGAAGAGATTCTGAACCCCAGTGGTATCACCGTTAATAGCAGCCTCACGTAATGCAAAATGTAACCTCTCTCTAGCCTCCTCCTTAGAATAAGCTGCCTTTTTAAGAAATTCGTGTGTGGAATTATGTCCGCCTCTTTCAGCGAGATCAATTGTAGTCCATCCATGACCCTCCAATGACATAGCGTCCGCTCCTGCTTCTACCAGTCTTTTTACATTTTTTAAAAATCCATGTTCTGCGCTCGTGTGTAAAGGTGTTTTAAAATTATCTTGGGCTCCACTAGCTATATTCGGGTTGGCTGCATAATAAATTATACCATTAGTGCTTGATATAATTTAGCAAAAGTGTCTAAGATATAAAGCTATTCGAGATGACCAGCCACACTTTATGATGCAAGAAATTTATTAAATAAATCTTTTCAGCTTTACCTCCAGCTTTTAAAAGAATGTGCAGACATTTGGAATTGTCTGTTGTAGCAGACGCGTGCAGTGGAGTGCGCCCCCAAGAATCTTGACTATTTATGTGAGAAATTAGTTCACCATTTAAGAGATCCAAAAGTAATTCTTCGTTATCCCAAAGAGCTGCCTGAAATAAACAACAGTACAGATTATATGTGAATTAAATACAGTTATTTACTTAATTTAACGCTTTGTTGATAATCAGTAAGTACACAAATATGGCTAGTGTACTGTTAGTTCACACTTCACAAATACACTCTAAAAAGGTTACAGTTAAAATTATTTGAATAATTAAACTCACTTCAAAAAGAGTGGCACCGTTTTTCATTTTCACAGCACAAACAGTAAAAAAATAATTGGTAGTGCTTAATATTATGTTCTAACAAAATTGCGGGCTCGTCAATTATAAATACTGTAACTGAATTTATCTTCTCCACATAACGTACAGCAGTTAAAACAAACGTATTTAATAGTGTGTAGAATCTACATACATACAACAGTTGGGAAGGAATGGAAATGGAAGTACTAAAATGTTTACTTGAGACAATCTCTATGAGACTGTTTTTGCTACCTGTAATAAGCATACTTATTTTTAGGACATGATGTCCGAATCTCATAAAGTCTGAGTTCAACGTTTTAGTAGACCAAGTACTACTCTCCCTTGTTAGTTTGGACTTTTTATCTGGTATCATGGGTATCATTAATCAACATCACCATATCACACCGATAACAACTCAATTTTCGATAAGAACGGCATGCATTAATTTCTGTCGCAACTCAGAGGAACGTATCCAGAAAAGGAATATGGGGTGGGTATACCTTTCCTTTTTCCTTTAAACTTCTTTGGTGTGGGTTCTCCCATAAATATGCCCTTATTCACTCGGAATCGGAATGTACATATATGTTTAACTATGAAATGCACAAAAACGTTTTCAGTAAATGAAAATGGAACAGGGTAAAGTAATATAAATCTTAAAAGTATCTGAAAAAAAGAATAATGACACTATAAATCAAAGAGAATTGTAAAGGTGAATCTCGAAAATCCAAAATCTCAGTTTTATAAGCAAAGCTAAAAAGCAAAATACTTGGAAACATGTTATCAATATTGCAATATTATCAAACATCCGATAAGGAAGAAGTAGAGCCAAAGTACCATTTTCATAGAAAACTGAGCTCACTTTTGTGAAATACAGCATTGTTTTTTGCATGTAGGGCGAAAGTGCATGGACTTGTGTGCACTTTTGAAAAATTTCAGCATATCGATTCGAGATTTGTTTTTCAAAGGTTGCGTTTCTCAATGCTCTCACAGTTTACCAGCATACAGCACCCAACTCACATATTATAATAGTAGTACTTCATACTACACAGTACTAAATTGAGCATTTACGTAGTTGGTTGAGGTTGAGACTGCATGGTGAATTTGGTGAATAATAAAATTCGAGACCACAAGACCACAACTCTCTCCACTGAAAATGACAATCGATATTTTCACATGTGCTATGTGCTATACCATTGCAAATACTTTTAGTATGTACATCGAGTGACAATGTCAAAACTGTAGTAGTTTCACGGTCAAATGTAGGAGAGTTAATCGACGGAAACAATCGATTAACATTAGAAAAATAATCCAACCTCTAAATAGTATCGTACAGTACGGATGCAGAACAAATCCCTACTTTACAATTTACAAACGTACTAAATTCAATAGCATAAACATAACATATTACACATAATATAACCTCTAAACATTTTGCTAAGGTGTTTTGAGTGATATTAGAAGGTAAACCCAATTTCGATTTGCCAAACAAGATATTTTTTCTCAAATGCACGTGCAAGCGTTTCAGATAAAATGGATGCACGATACACTTCAATACTTACAATTAGAGGATTGTATTTGGGGTCACACTTTAATCATGCCCTAAGGGGAACAAAACTCTCCCTGATGTAAAGTCGTAGAGATTAATTAAAGGACCCGGATGTCTTATAACTTACGACGCAACGTAATTTTAGTAATTACCTAGTACATCAAAAGTGAGGATATTTAATAAATTTAATAAGGTTAGGGACCTAAAATAATGCATCATCGTACCAGTAGGAATTTTTTCGCTGTCCTCATACAATACTTAATTTCAATTAAAATATGATAGAATTCATCAGTTCTCAGTTATTCCATAATATATTATTCCATTATATTTTTACAAAATGTAAAAATATAAAAGCGTTAATTGAAAAGTCGATAATATTAATATAGTTGTAAATTACATTTCACGAAACATATTTCATGAGATTTGATTTTCCAGTCATTAGTCTTCTGCATAATATGGGGGGATTTGTCCGTTTGTTCCTAGTACACTAGTTTGGTAATGTAATCCATACACAATCTGTAATCTAAGCGGTTCACTAGATCAATACAATTACACTTGACTGATAATTGTACTGGGTGTGCATCGAAGCATGCGTCTGTGAATTTAAATACTTGTTGAAATCAAAAGGTACATGATAAAGTCGACTAATAATTATTTCCTTTATTTTGATATCTGATGGTTTTATGTAGTCTTGATTAATAATCGTTTATGTTGCACTTTAACGTGTCACCTTTGTACTTGCAAACAAGCTAATGAACAATTCCTAATCATTGGTCAATTGGTCAATAGACTCCTTTCGTGTTGCTTGATTCTTAATTTTTAGAAAAAACACTAATGTACGTACGAAGAGAATTTAAAGAGAATTATCGCATTACCTGATGAAGCAAATGCCCCGGGAAGTCCTGTTCATCCGGAGAGGCCATCCCCTTATCACCTTTATTTGGAAGTTGAATTACATTTCTTTTCTTCGTAAGATAAAAAAAAATTCTCAATGGATACGCTGCTGTGTCCTACTAAAAAGTCATAAAAAGTTTCCCAAACGTTAAAGCCAACAAGCCAAATGTAACGAAACATTAAGTTCGCACAGTTCACTTATCACAGTAATGCACACAGTAATTTTTAAGCATCTGTCTGCACATAAACACACATATGTATCATATCATGTATCCATATGATCCATGTTGTATATATAAATATATGTATCCATTTACCATGTACACATCTCGTCGTGCCAGATTTGTTCATTGATGATCAATGTCAATTTTCGGATAAAACCACACAATTTCCTTGTATATGTATCGGTAATAAATGTTATTTTCTCCATATACTAAAGTATGATGTATAGCCATCGAAATTTATCTGAGTTAAAAAGTGATACACACACACAACACACACTAACTTACTACTGACTACTGACTTTGTACTGCACAATTTGTGCAGCACAAATGCACATACTACACACAAAATAGTAACTGATTGTTTCTTTGCTGACCACCTATTCACCTATACACAACACATAATTCTGTTCTATAAATATTTACTTTACTATTATTACAGCAGCGGTGTAGTACAGGTATTCTTAATTTTCATGTAATAATAATAGATAAAATATTTACTCCAACTCCAACCAACATATAAACAGATGTTGGAAATTCGCAAATTCAAGGAATACTATTGATACCCGCGAAAAGTTCTTTTTACTCATCTCGTGTATACCTGGGCATGCATTGGAGTATCTGCCTAGCCCACTAGCAAAATCTCTAAAAGTCTGAGACTTACTTGTTACAATTACAAGTTTAACTAAATAATTTGATTATATGGAGCATTATTACTCGACACCGGATTTTGAGGGCAAATTGAAATTATTAAATAAATATAAACTGTTTTAATGTAAACTTGTCATCGTGCCAATAGAGATAAATTGTCACATTTTAAGCCATAATCATAATTAATGTTAAAAATACTTTAATTCAAATATTACGATTTTGATAAAAAGAGTGAAATCTCAATATATACCGTCTCAAATTGCCACAGGAGTTACCTATTCTAAATGTACCGTGTCAGGATTTTCCAATTTTACGATGCTGAGAATTGAGAATCCGTAATCCAAAGTGCGTAAATCCTTCAAATTAGATCTAACCAAACCTTTGACCAGTTAAGATCAAAGGTGGTCTTTTTGAATGATGGATACCTTTAAATATTCATTCATCTGAAATGGAAAATTAAGTTGAATTTTTTCTCATTATTCGAAATTTTGAAATAAACGTTTGTATCATCCAGACTAGGCTATGTTTGTCTTTGCAGCGTATGCTCATTTTAATTTAGTATTCGTTTTAGCCCGCCTCGTCTAGGTTGGCTAATGGTCGACAGGTTGTGCGTCTGTGCGTCCGTCTGTGTGCAATTTCTTACAATAAGCACTAGTCTAATTGCAAGTCGCTACGCTACAAAAGTTAGTGCATATACATAAGCTATTTATAGAACCAGCACCTATTTTAGAATACAATCCATCGCTTAATAGAATAGAGACGCCACTGCTTTGATATTAGTCTTTCACACATGATAATTTCAGTGGATAATAGAATTTCTACCTGCGGATGATTTTCCGCAGAATATATTTAATTAAATTTCCAGTGGATAATCGAATTACCACCACCTTCCTAATACAAAGACAGGTGAATCAATAGAACTCGCACCTATTTTAGAATAGAATCCATCGCTTAAAATAATAGAGTGCCCACCTCCAGTAGACAACTCCACCGTGATGATTTTTTAGGCCTTGGTACATTTGACACAAGTAGATGTTGGAGACTGGAGACTCTATTCTATACTCGCATGATTTTAGTCCAAACATATTGAAAGGTAGTGAAATCTGTTAAGCCTGGTATTCGCTTGAGGCGGACTTTCCTCGGTGCTTGGATTGAGTTTTACCCTCCTTTTTTTAGTAAAGATAAATACACGGTCTATTAAGTACATATGAAGACAATATCTGTGTATGGAAGGTGGGGGCAGTCCTGATGTTATCAATTGTCATCAAGAGGAGGGAAATGGAATCCGTCATTAAAAATAATAACCACAAGGGGTAAAACCAAGGGCGGATCTAGAAAATTTTTCAGGGGACCAATACACTAAGAACCCCATTTCATTACGGCAAGCGAGTGCCGCAAAATTTACGAAGGATTCACATTAATAGGTTCGAAATTTTTTTTTTTTTATTTAAAATTTCTTTCAGGGAGCGACTGCCCGCTCCTCCGCCTATATGGTCAAAACCCATTTCGTCAAAGGGATTTCACCTCGACACTCGAAAATTAAACATTAAATGAGTGCACCAAATCGCCACTTGTATTGTGCACTATTTTTGAAATGCAGTGGAGCGGTTCTCTCATATTCATGATCGATGAAACGATTTTTAATATTCGATTTTTTTGCTTGATGACGATAACAGGGAGGGGATCAGTAATTGTCACCTAAAGGGAGGGGATTGAAAAATCTGTAATTTTTGTCATTATAATTAAAGGACCGTAGCTAAGATTTAAAATCACTTGTTTATGTGGTTGGGTAATTGTACTATGTTGACTGTATGTACGTGTACTTCTACACTACAATTGTGTATGCACCCAGCACCCAGCGCCGTTACATGTGCCCAGCCAGCCAGTGTTACCTTCAATGTGCCTCAACAAAGAAATCTAGTGTTATTTTTGTCTTATGGTAACCTTTTCTGATCTGATATCTACATACATATAGCACTTTTAATTGTAAATGTACAATGTACATATTCTATTTTATAATACCCTGATATAAGTTCAAGATATTTCACTAAGTTCTATGTTAAATTGGCAAAGTTGTAATTGTAATGTCAACTCAGATGACAAAGTTTCCCCCCATCCCCCCCAAGCATATATATAGGTTATAGGTATATACATCATAATATGGTTTATAAATGTGTGTGAAAGATTTTTTCGTACACACAACATTTACGTGGTATGTTTTTCTAAATCGAAGATAGGAAAATATATTCCATTTCCAGCCGTCTTTTTAGATGTCAGTTTACTCTTGAAAGACATTATCGGATAATCGGATCATCGGACTGTGTAAGGCAGGAACATAACAAAGATCATTAGAAAAACCTCATTTAAAATCCGAAATCCTTTTCGGAAATCTATGTGACTATACATTTCCACCTAGTACCTAGTGCCTAGTGCTTTATAATTTAAAACAAATCGTTCTATTTCTAAAGGTGCGGTAAATACCTGGTCAAAGTAAAATAAAAGCTTGTAGCCAACAAGTTGATATTGAAAGAGCTTGGAATGTGATTTGCTTTCACGGACTAAAATTTCATATTTTTTGACATTTTTAGTTCTGAATAGCATTTGTGATTTTACGTATGAACATGGAACGCAAGCAACCGGAAAAAATTCGAAAATTGGATGATACGGTTATTTGCAAGATTGCAGCAGGAGAAGTGATTCAGCGTCCATCAAATGCTTTAAAAGAGCTACTGGAAAATAGGTATTTTCAGTTTACAACATAACCAGATTTTACAATTTAGTTACACTATAAAATTTTAAATCTGCAATACTTTTCCCCTTTGTTGGTCGTTTCGATTTTCAAACCATGTAAACAAAAAAAATTATATAGTTTGGATGCCGGAGCAAACAATATTCAAATTGTTTCCAAATCAGGAGGTCTAAAGTTGCTACAAATTCAGGATGACGGAACAGGCATAAATTCAGATGACCTTCCGATCGTTTGTGAGAGATTTACAACTAGCAAATTGCGGAAATTTGAAGATCTTCAATCTATTGGAACTTACGGGTTTAGGGGAGAAGCATTATCTAGTATCTCACACGTTGCGCATCTTTCTATACTAACTAGAACAGCCGAATCAAACTGTGCCTTCCGAGCTGAGTACACAGATGGAAAGTTAAAGCAGTTTCCTTTAGAATCGGGCTGTCAGAATCCTAAACCATCAGCAGGGAACAGGGGAACTACGATAATCGTAGAGGATCTATTTTATAACATGGAAACTAGGAGAAGAGCGCTAAAAAATCCAGCCGAAGAATATAACAAAATTGTGGACGTTGTAATGCGTTATGCGGTCCACAATCCATGGGTTGGGTTCAGTGTAAAAAAGTTTGGAGAGCCTGTTACGGACATTAGAACACCAGCTAGATCGACAGCTCTAGAAAATATCAAAATTCTTTATGGAGTACAAATTTCAAGGTGAAATGTTTTAGTATTTACTATGCGGCAGATTAAAATTAAAAATACACACTAATACTTTCAAAATTAACTCAGGGAGTTGGTAGCAGTTTCCTGTGAAGATGAAGCTGAGTCGCAATTCAGAATGAAAGGTTATGTATCCAACGTGAATTACTCAACGAAGAAGTTGACCTTTCTATTATTTATAAACCAGCGATTAGTCGATTCAACAGGTTGGTCAAAATAATCATTATTTATTTTTCCTGATTCAATGTATTGGCTGTAATCTAAATTACGTTATTTCATTATTGTAGCATTGCGCCGTTCAATGGAGTCCATTTACACGAATTACTTGCCAAAAGGATCTCATCCATTTCTTTATATCAGCATTGATATTAATCCCATTAATGTTGACGTAAATGTACATCCCACCAAACATGAAGTTCATTTTCTCCACGAAGAAACTATAATATCCGTAATAACAAATTCTGTTGAAAACACGTTAATGGGATCAAATCAGTCAAGGACATTTTTCGTTCAGGTTATTTAGTCCAACCATTGCTACAATTATACATTATGGAACGTCTTAATTAAAGAGCTCTCAAATATTCTTTCACCAAATGTGCAAGTTGGGCGTGAAAATGTATAATATTTAATTGCATGAATTTTTAGTATTGGATATGGTATCATTTTTCAGAAGGATTTGAATTTGATGGTGATTGATATGAGCTTCTGGAATGTACAATATTTGTTGAGATCCCTTCAAAAGTGTATGATTTCCTACTGTGTTTTATAATTTCCACCGTATTTGGATTTTTAGTCATTTCTGCCACATACGTCAGGAGCTGCGACGAAAACAGCAGAGATTGTGGCCAAGAGAAGACAGACTGGAGGGAACAATAATGAAGACAAACAAAAAGGAGGGTTGTCTAATCGAGAGCCCATATCTGCCAAAAATATGGTGCGAACTGACTCCAAATCGCAAAAATTGGACAAATTTTTTTCATCTACACTAAACTCGAGTCAATCTTGCTTTCACGACCATTCAAAAACATCTTTCGATGAAGAGGAATCAGAGCCTATATTGCAAAATAAAGGTTCCAAAAGGTTTCCATACATATTATTTTTGATCTAAATTTCTTATTGTAATTTGCCCCCATGAAGGTATTCACAAATCATTTTATTTTATTATGATTTTAAGACGAGAAATTAGATTACGTAGTATAAAAAATATGCAAACAAAAATTGACGAAGATTGCCACAGCGGTTTACTTGAAGTCTTTCGGAATCATTCTTTTGTAGGATGTATTGATAGATCTCTGGCATTGATTCAACACGACGTAAATTTATACATGTGCAACACATTTAAACTAAGGTTAGTTCTTAATTTATTTTATTTATTTTTTAATTTTATTTATTATATAATTTAATTTCTGAAAAACAGTATCATACTACCTTGTAGTATGCTTGATTACATTTGTCGTATATTCATTTTAGCACTGAATTATTTTACCAAAAAATTGTACACGAGTTTGGTAATTTGGGCCGCATTAATATTGCAGTAAGTACTTTACTTACTTTCTTTTTATTTATAAAGGTTCCTTGCGGTTCTTTTACTTTATATATTTTTGCAATATTAGGATGCTATTACTGTCAACGAACTTATAAAGACAGCTTTACGAAATGAAATGGGTTCGAGTGTGCAATTGCGTGATATGGTGAAAGAAATGGAAGGTCTGCTCCTTAGTAAGTCTGACATGCTGAATGACTACTTTTCTTTGAAATTCGATAAAAGAGACGGACGTGTTCTATCTATCCCTCTAATCTTAGGTAAATAAAAATATCGTATCTCTATATGTTACAGTTGATATGTTGGAGCCTGCCAGATTTTTGGTAAAATGGGATTATTTCATGGATTTAAACCGCATTTTAATCCCACGTTTCTTTTGAAACCTGTATTTTAATGGATTTTGTAGAAGGTTATTGTCCGTCGATGGAAGGAATGCCTGCCTATCTTCTGAATTTAGGTAGAAATGTGGACTGGACAACTGAGCAAGCTTGTTTCGAAACATTTGCTCACCAAACTTCAATCTTTTACGGAGTTCAGCCTGGGGGGGACAAACTCAATGATGAAATATCGTTTGTACGCATCACTCCTTGAATCTATTACATATATTATGCATGGTATATTTTATCTCGTATAAAGAGAGAAAAATCAGCGCAGCTTATACAGCCATAGCCAATCGAAATAATTTTCATGTTTACAGTAAATATATATTATAGAGGGCTTACGCTCAGAACCTCGATTTAGCAAGGGACCACAAAATGGAAATTACGGGTAAAACTTTTACACGTGATAGAACTGGGTACAAAAGTAACGAACATCACATTAA
>JABASC010000517.1:0-38176 GCA_019776185.1 Plutomurus gul
CATTTCACAGCGACGGACTGAAAGACGAATCCCTGCGAATTCAAAAAGTCAAATCAAAGAGAGAACCCAAGTAAGATACGATGGAACACACACAAACAGACAGAGGGAAAGAGGGAGAAAGTAGATGATATCAATGCTCAATGTTCAAAGCTGTCTACCAAAGGTTTCTTTTAGTTGTAATAACGGAGTTTTAGGGCCAATGCACAAAGCTACGCAACCTTCCCATCAAATCGACAGGCCACACCGAATCTCCCTCCACCGACTACAGGACAGCGGAGCGGAGCAGCAGAGAGGAAAACTAAAAGTAAGAGCGAACATCTTCTGACAAGACTCTTTCCTTTGTAGTCATCTTCCCATTCCTACGCCCTATATACAATCTACATTACGTTAGGGGCATAGCACAGCACCAAACTCCTCATCCATCCCAGCAAAATTTCCTCCACTTTCACTTCTTTACTATAAGAGTTTAGAATGCTGAGGAATTCTCTCTGGCTGTTGGATCAATGTACTGTGTAGTCGGGGTTGACTTTCATCTCTATATAGGTGAATATAGAGGACTCTACGGTGTGGGTACCGGATGACCCACAAAACTACCAGGACTGGAGAAAGTTAACTACGGATTCCTTTCATGCTGCCGCTTGCCTGGAACAAGAGAGAGAAACAGACACACATATAGAACGTACACATGGGATGAATGAAAGGGAGGCTAAACTTTATACTTTCTTATTCGCCGTATTATTCGTGTGGGGAGGGGATAAGCGCCGGTGGACGAATATTTGCAAAACTACCTGCTACACTAGCACAGTGAATCACTGAATGCAATTCAACTACTTGGGCCAACAAAGAGAATTCCAATAATACAATAACGTATTATTAGTAATGCGCTAATGTATATACAAGGCCTACCTGTGAATTTATATAAGAATATATAAATGCACAGGAATGAGAAGTACATAATCCACAGCCAGTCAATACGTGTACATAACATAGAGACAGGGTGAAAGTTGCTTAGCCCATTGTATATGAAGTCGTAATAGGGAAATAAGTGTGTTACACAAGGACTTGGTTTCGGGAACGGAATTTTCCTCCAGTCGCCGCACTTGTGGCATTAAAAGGAAAGTTTCCCCATCGTTGTCTCCTCGGAAGATTGAATTTTGCGATTGATTCTGATAAGTGTGTGTGTGTACGGAGAATCGAGAGTCCATAGTGAAAGTAAGTATGTATATATCAAGATTGGTATCAAATAATTATTGATATTCTTGCAATGATGTTGTTGTAATGCTTTGATTGCATTTCTCTATGTTAGCAAGAAGAAAGACTTCGATCTCCTCAGCATTCATAATATTCTCATCAGCTGTAGAATGGAGCAATAAGTTTTCACCAGAGAGAAAGTTACTCGTTATGGTATAGTGATAGAAAATAGGACCAACTGCTAGTATTATTAGCGTTAAGAAGCAGAATCAATGGGCTTGATCAGATAGTACGAAAGAATGTACATAACGTAATGTAATGGAACAGAAACGAAGCACCAAGGAAAGTTAGTCCACGAGAGTGGAGAAAGTTCCTAGAATAGAACACAATAAAATACAATGTAATAAGGTAGCAGGGAAAGAAGGAGAGAGAGAGACTAGCACATCCATTCACAGTTACTAACTATATAAATAAAGATGTACAGAGAGAAAGTGAGTGAGAGAGTGAGAGAGAAAACAAAGAAGCAAGAATAACTTTTTAAACAAAGGATTCGTACGAGTGTATTACATTAAGGTAGTGTTGGAAGAGACTATATACTGTATCGAATGTGAAATAAACCAGCTCACGTACATAAAAACCTGTATATAACAGTGTGGCTGTTTAAATTATTACACGTATAAATATGCGCGGCGGAGTCATAACAATTGCATGTACCGTACAATTGGAAAGATAGTAAAAGTAACAAAATTCTTAGTCAGAATAGCATCTGTATTGCTGGAGGCATTGGAGAAAGCAATGGAGAAAGTCATCTCGTTAGTATCATGACAGAGAGTGGAGAAAAGAATGAAAATGAAACGGAATCGCGAAAAGAACAAAATATAAAAAAAAACTGACAAAGACACAAACGAAGGGATCTTAAATAGAAAGTATGTATGAAAAGGAATAAGAAGTGGGAAAGATAGGATCTTCTAAATAACTAAATCAGGCAGTGTTAGCGTGTGAAGCACTGTGTATTATTTTGTCGAGCTCTTTGTCTCAGAGAGCAAATGTATATGCATATATAATGTAAAATTGTTATCCTCCTACTTTCCCTGTGTCTATATGTCATGGTATATAGAATTTCCCATTTCTTTTGTTTCACTTGGAAAGTGAAAGTCTTACGATATTGAATATTGTTATGCCGTGAAGCGTTAAGGCTGCTGCTGCTGCAGTGTGGATCGACTGACTTGACTTACTATTCTGCACTCCTTGAGAGTGCTCAGCTTTCTCTCTACTCCACATCCTTTTTGGTTAATGTTTCCTGCGCTGAACATACACACACACGCTACTTCACATCACACAGCAGACTACAATAAGGGAATGCGATAAAATATGAAACAGTGTTTGAACTGTGAGTTAGCGTTGCAGTGCCACTTTCTGTGCACCAGAATAATATTCCTGGCATTTGTGGCTCCTGCCAGGAAGGAAAGGGAAATGAGGGCATAGGTAGACTAAAAGAGAGACTTTCTCTCTGCTGCGTGTGTACACATGTGGAAAGTCAAAGGTGGTGGTAGTCATCGTTGAAGGACGCTGTAATTCAAGTGCCTACATTTATGCATACTACCACTTAGCTAGTATATCGTCTAGTGGGGCGATGTGCAATAAAATATCCACTGTCTACACATACTACTTATCATAACAGTACATGCATTATAAACGCATCATGCGGATATGCTTTCCTTATATTTGGCTCACGTATAAGTGTCTTCTATAGTTCGGAAGCGTAATGGCCGTAACTAATTCCACGCATTGGCAATGTGATAGTTCTGTTGGATTCATACGAGCCTACTAGCACATAGATAGTGAAAACAGCATTTCCATGTTCGAAACTTGGGCCAGACTAATTTCCTGTAAATGACTCGTGGTATAATGCATCACACCTGTTTCCATATTTCATAATGGTGTATTTATTTAGTAGCACTACAATAGCAGTGTTGGATATTCCTTGAGCGGTTTCATGTCTTGCAGTCATGTAATTGACTTTCGAAACTTTCTCCACACTTTCACTCTGCTGTAAACATGTTCGGCCGGCTGGAAATTAATTGGCTGCAGGATGGAAACTCATTATATACTTTTAGGAGAAAGTGTAAATAGTTTAAAGTGAAAATTATTTATCACACGTATTCATATTGTATAGTAAGGAGGAGTTAGATTCTCTGTGTGTAATGTGTGGTGTGACAAAGCAGTGAAAGTATAAGGCGGCAAAATACGAGTTTGGAGTTATTGTGGTAATAAAAAGCGGAGAGACAAGGAAATGAGTATTATGTGTCGCATTAGCTCATCCACAAAAGTGTACCGGGCTCATTTTGCTTTCTCTCGGTGGCTCGTGTGAAATTATGAGTCTTTTCAATGGCAGCCATAAGGGATTTTGACAGTAATACCATTTTTGGTGTGCCGTCAGACATGTTTTTTTATGGGGCTATTCAAGCACCTTTTAGCAGACCAGCAAAGCAGAGCACACGATGAACATTCTCCCTCCTTCATTCGTTTCTATGCAAATTCGTAAAATGTGCAAGAGCTCTGCTCTGATGGTACAGTGGCGCTTATTACACTATTTAGCTACTTCGTACTTGTGCTGTGTACTGCTGCTATTCGACTCTGCACTCAAGTCTCACATGAACTTTAATTTATGGAGACATGTGGATGGACATAAATGTGCACCAGCACCAGAAGAACCAGCATCTCTCAAATTTCATCCTTCATGCAACATTGTTCTTCTTTGTGTATGTCCTGGCAAGTAATAAAACAGTATATAGAAGCCAGGGTTTCGGAAATCCCACTTTTTCCATCTAAAATCCCGTCACAGTGGGATTAAAATTAATTGAGAATCCCTATATCACACCAAGCGTCTCTGTAATCAAACGTTTAAAAACAATTGATCACTGTAATTAATCCCACTGTAATAATCACAATAAATCCCATCAGAGTGGGATTAAATATTGTGATTCGTGATTAAATATGATGAGATTAATTGAGAATCCCTATCCCTTATAACATGTAGACCGCATTAATCAAACCAAGCGTCTCTGTGATCAAACATAATTAATACCACTGTGATAATCACAGTGGGAAGAACCCTGAATAGTAGGTACACGTGAATATTGGGCTGACGACCTAAATAATAAACTGTGCTGCTTATTCTTCTAGATTCTCACTTGTATTGTGAGAACAGTGGTGAAAGGGTACTTTCTAACTTCTCTTGTCGTCTGTGTGTGTGAAAGGAGCTGGGCAGCATTTTGTGATGTGATGTGTAGGAATGCAGTCTGCATGACAAGTACCTAATAATAGTAAAAGACAAACACACCTTATGTTCTCGTTATTTTCCCTAGCCCCATTCCATCCTAAGTACAACAGATTGTAGCAGAGTTGACACTTTGCAAAAGTGTACTACGTACTGCGCGGTTCCAAAATACATTTACATGTATAAAGTATAGGAATATAGGAGACTCAGTACAGTCAGCTCGCCTAATACACTTTCCATGTCATTTCTTTAAGTAATGTGCATGGCAGAGAGCTGCTGTCCCTCTACTAATCAAATCCCACTCGCGGAATTCGAATTCCGCTCCGGTAGCTAATAATATTAACATTGACTTTAAATTTGTGCTGTGCAAATGAACAAGGAAGTACACTTGTGTGCTTGTGCAAAATGTGTTCAGGCATCTATGCTTGGTAGTGTGTTGTAATGGTACACGTTCGGAATAGCAATGCATTCCATGCATGTTGCAGAATTTGCAGAATGTCACCCTTTCAATTTAACTTGCTGCTCTGAGGAATAATCATAATATATTGCAATTTTTTCTTTGTTCTTTTCAATTAAATAGAACTAGACTTGATATAATTGTGATTGGCATATGAACAGATTGATTTTATTGGATTTTTTTATCGATGGTGTAATTTTAGCTAGAATATTAAGAAATTTTTAATTGTATGTGTTTGAAATTAAGTATATCGCACTCTTGTTGTTTTTCAGGAGGCAGATAAAATTCATTAAAAAATATTCGAAAAATATGATGTTTATTAAAACAATAAACTCCAAAATCTGCTTGAAACTGCAAAAAAACGAATACCAGTAAATTAATGGAAACACGTGATAATTACGAAAGCACGTTTGTACTTTAAATTTGTATTAATTGTCTGTGCATGAACTTTAAGAAACTGCTACGTAATTATTAATCAAATAGAATAGAACGTACTATATTTTTGCATGCGTATCCGCTTTCTGCGTTATATTTAGTTCGAGGACGTTTATTCCTTTATTGTTATAAATACTTTTATTATAACAGTAACTATTGTAGATAGAAGTCACCTGTACTCGGTATTGAATAATTGAATCTAACTAAATTTACTTGAACGCTCTTATTGAGAAAATTGGGAAATTGAATACTAATTTCACTGTACATCATTGTTAATAATCTTCGTCTAGCACAGAAAGAAAGAAATTACTTCCTTTCCTATTCACTTTGATCTTTGGTTTCATAAATTCCACTTTTCGCATATTAATTCCAGTCCAGTAAATAAATTGCAAAATAAACCGAAAAACGAGCAAAATTTCATCGACGATTATTTTCTTCTTAATAATTCACAAGTGAAATTCAAAGGGCAATCTCCCCGTTTATTATTCCTAAATACTTAGCCAGAGTAACAAAGTCGTTTGCTTAATTATTTACAGATATTGGATGCTTTTCTTGAACATTTTCCACTTTCTCCATGAATGCAAAATCTGTGCTCAGATAAAGTCACTCAAGTGTAACTCATATTATATGTACATTACCATTTGGCATAGTAGGTACACATTTGGTGCTAATATCACGTTAGGCTGGCTTAAGGGTCACACACCTTTAACATATTCGAACTTGTGGTTGCTGTGTATCGATTTCCAAAGCTCCGCTGCTAAAATTCAAAACGAAGCTTTTGTAGTATGTTCCTTGTAGGAATACATAATTTCGTTAAAAGAATTCACACTGGTTCTCATCACCCTTGTATCCAATGGACGGCATTTATTTCAACAATGCCATATGTGGTGGGGGCGTGTTCAGTCTATCCCCCCAAATAAAAAAACATGGGTGGTGGTGGAGGAGGTCACGGATGTGTCTAAATATGTAGAAAGGATAGTGCACCCCACAATCCCACCCTATTACTTTTCTGGATACGCGCCTAGTCACAAGTGCGCACGCGATAAATGCATGAATTTTGTATGTGTTAACTGCGTATGAAGAGAAAATCCATCATCATAATATGACAGTCACCAGTATTAGTAAATACAAAGCATTTGCCTGTTACGTAACTATTAGATAAGGATACCATGAATTACTTAAGTAGATAGCTTTAACACAAAGCGCAATTCATTCTCACAAAAAATTATGCAGTAAAACATATGTCTCACATCACATTAAATTGTCTAATGTTTTTTCCTATAGTTTAAATAGTTTACAGTTTATTACGTGTAGATCGGAATATGATGAATTGTTTGATTTTGGGGCACATATTAATTCAGTTTAGTGTTGTGTGTGTTTGGTGCGGATGAAGATGAATCTGTTGTGGCAAAAGCTAGAATTCGCGGAACAGGGAACAAAGGCGCTAATGCATTATGAAGAAAAACTAATGCAATTAAAAAGAAAAGGTGTTTCACTAATCGATCTCGTTGAATGGAAGCGAGACTGTAAAAGAATAAGGCAACCAGAGAGAGAGAGAGAAAGCGAGTGGGAACGAGAGCGCCTATAGCTTTGCTACCACGCGGCATGGACCACCCACTTAACGTATTGTTATTTGGGGTGATTGTGTGTTCACTCTCTACTTTCTCCACTTTCTGTTCTTGCTCAGGGCCGTGTTGTGTTTAGCTGCAGGCAAAAAAGAGGAATTCTCTGTGAGAACATTCGCATCTGTTGCAGATGGGCTTTTTCCTCTCTTCATTTCCTTTCGTTCGGGCAACTTTCCTTCCTTTCCTTCGATTTGGTCTTTCCAGTAGATACTGGGCTCTAATAGAAAGCCACTACTCTACTTTCACCGTGTACAGTGTTACACTACTAGCTTGTGTGTGTAGTACAGCACATTAAGTAGTAACGGTGTCAAGGGAGGTAAGAATGTATTACCTATAGGACAATGTGTGAGTGTTAGCCACCGAGAGAAAGTACATGGCCAAATATTTCGTCTCTTTCGATTTTACTTTTTGTGGCTGCACAGAAAATATGTTCAAAACTAGAAAATGTACTTACAAGAGAAGAGAAAACCGTCCAACTGGATTCCTTCATTTTTTTCTGCCGTTGGGATTCTTGTTGCTAGTTTCAGTGTAAAGTCTTTTTGAGGGTAGACGTTGCGGGCTTGTTGTTTGTGTGCTACATCGCTGATCTGATGCTGCAGGTGCTTTCAGCTTTCTCTCACTTTCCTATTCTCTTCTCATTGTAGCGGCGTATGGATTTTATTTATGTTTTACGAGTTGCAGATGAAAATGTCACCAGTTTTTATCTGCTCTCGATAGTGACAGGGTTTTGTAAATCTAACTTTTTCAGCAAAAATCCCATCACAGTGGGATTAAATGTAGTGAGATTAATTGCTAGTCTATTCCTATCTCTTATAACACAATATTAATCACACCAAACGTTTAAAAATATTTGATCACAGTAATTAATCCCACTGTGATAATCACACGGGATAGTACCCTTCACAATTTATGGTGTAGAACTTTCACTGCGTTAATTGTACTGAATTTTAACCGTGATAATTAATGTGTCACTGTAAATTGAGCTCAAAACAAATAATCGCGTTCATTAAGAAAGCATGAATATTTTTTAGCCGGAACGTAAGATGTAAAGTGTTTAGTGTGGGCTGATTTTACACAAATTACGAATTAACATTTAATCAAAGGAGGTTTTAAATTGCTGACTCCTCCCACAAATGTCTCTTTAACACAGCCAGCTGCACGATTGAACGATGAAAAATATTGGTTAGCCACCGCACGCTTAATTTCTGTAGAATTTAATTTAATTTAATTACTTATTAAACGGAAAATTAGATCTAACGCCCAACCAACCCCACCTCTTATTCTTATTTCCATTAAAAATGGTAGAAAATCTTCATTCACGCTTGAATTATTTATTTATTTAATAAAATCGCGATTTTTAAATTTTCGGCTTATAATTAATTTTCCACATGATGTTATAAAATGACATTTTACATGAGATTCTGGTGAAAGATATTCTCTCCTAGCAGAGCGGGCCATTAAAGCAACAAAATATAACACAGCATGTTTATTGCTCGCGTTTAGGATGTAAATAAGTGTATTTAAGTGGTTTATGTGTATCATACAAAATTATATTTCCGTTTTTACAGTTTGAGTTACATTAAACGAAATTAAAGGCATAAACGTGTAAAGGCTTATGTTAACATTATGACTGTTCTCTGATGCTTTATTCACTGAGGTCGTCTCGTGGACTGGAGTGAAAGCTTTTGCATGTCCCCTTGCGAAAGTTGGGAGAAAGCTGCTGCATACTTTTATTATTCCTACTTACATTTATCTGCACAGGTCCATAACGCATATCGTCGTAGTTAATCTTGGCCTCTCATTCAGTCGAAAATTCTCCATAAACTCATCTCACATCTTTTTTGTTGATCGTAAATGAGAACAAAGTAAATGACGATTAAAATTATACAACTTCGCAAATTTAATTCTATTTGTTTTCTTACACATGAATTTTATATTAAGTACTGAATATGAGTAAATTGTTATAGCCAGTACAGTATATACGTTAACAGAAGTTTTTTTGTCAGTTTTAATTGGACCTAGAATCTTTTATGTAACCAATTAACTAATTTCAATAATTATTCCTTTTGATCAAGTTAGATTTTAATTTTTTAATGAGCGCACTTGTTTATGCAATTTTAGCAGCTAAAATTTAGGCTCGCAACTTTGTAGCATTAAGTAAGGTGGAAATTGAACTCTTTTGCGATGTTAACAATATAAAATAGGTGTTTGGGCTGTAAATGGTTAGTCTTCTACATGCAGAATGTTGTATTTACCCGTGTTCCCAACTTTCTCTCGCGTCTCCGTCTATAAAGGAGTCATGCATCTCCCACAAGTAACGAAAGACATCCTCCATTAACACCACCAACCAAAAGTAGTTTTCATGCTGAATCTGGTCGCAATTATTATTACCGTGTCTCAAGGATCTACTACAGATGCGTCTAGTCTTTTACCTTTCACCTGCAACCACGGGGAAGAAAAGTCCCAAGCCTATTTTTATGAAGAACGTTAAATTTGAGCAGTAGCAGTTAACACATAGCTACGACACTTTTATAAGTGGTGGCCATGGCTAAAGGCGGATCCAGGGGGAGAAGGGGGACACACCTGAAATAATTTTAAAAGGAAAAGCGTAAAAATAAATAATAATTTGTGAGGTTTTTCGTATATTGGTCTACCCCCTGAAAAATATTCTCAATCCGCCCCTGGCTACGGTCCCTTCAATCAATGTTCGAAATAAAAAATTCTGTCTAGGGGTGTGCGGACTCTTTGGCTCGAAAATTTTCCCATGCAACCGTCTGGTCCCAAAATACTGCATTACACACTTACCTATGTAGGAATGGGAATGGTAGACCGTAGCGTCATGTTGAGCAATAAAAGTGCATTCAAAAGCGATCTCTCTCTCTTTAGAGGAGCATTTGCTGAAAATTGCTTTACTTAAATGGGATGGATGTTGAAGAGTCGACTGAGTTGAGCTGAACATTTCGTGCATTTATTTGGATTGATATGAATTGAATAAAAGTACCATTTGCTTATGTATTTTACCAGTAGCAGTGGTGCACAGTCAAAACTCACTTTCTCTCTGAGCAGCATTTCTCGACGTCTTTTCCTCTGTGAGCCTAAAGCAGCGTGCTCTTTCGAAATTCATGCACAAATGTATTTGCGAATGTGTAGGTAGGTATATACCTAAGCAATATACATGTGCAGCAGACACACACGTAATGTTATGTGTGTGTTCCATTTCATTTGTTGTCGCTAAGCTGAAAGTTCACCGTGGTTCAGCAGAGTGTTTTGATAGTGGCGTGTAAAAGCCATACGTACGTATTCTGTGCTACAGATGGAGAAAGTGGAAGAAAGCCTTTCATCAGGGTTTCGGGTTATATGTAATCACAATGGGATTAATTACTATGATCAAGCGTTTTAAAACATCACAGAAATCGCTTGGTGTGATTAATGTGATTTATATATTAGTCCCATCAGTATTTAATCACAAATCACAGTATTTAATCCCACTGTGATGAGATTATAGCTGAAAAGTTGAGATTTAGGAAACCCTTGTGGTTTTGCTGGTAGAGAAAGTAGTTTTGTGCAGAGTGTCGTGTGTCTGTAAGTAAATGCATTCAAGTATTCAACTCGGAGAGATTGAGAGAAAAGTGAGCGAAATGAATAGGAGTGCTCGCGAGCAGAGGTCATAACAGCATAAATGGGAGAGAATTGCTCGCTACAACTACTGCAGGGAGAATGTGAAGCCAGCGAGTCGAGTTGACGGGGAGTAGAGAGAATAGAGATGCACAAGTGGAGAAGTGGTCCATGGGCTAAGTGGCTCTTCAACTTCCATTCATATTATTGTCTGCTAGAGCATCGCACCACCAACACCAAGACAGATTGTCACAACTACCGTGAGAAAGGTGAAACAAGGTCATACTGGGTTCATATTGTTGAAATCAAGTGAGCACATTGACTTTTGTCCACAATTTTCCCCGAGGGGAGGAATCAGAATTTGGAACCCTTTCGTTGCACTTCCGGTTTTACACCTTCTTATGCATAATGCATTATTTCACTGCTCCCTTCCTACAAATTTTGTTGCACAAATAAACATGTTACACATGTTACATAACACGTTGAAAGTTTTAACAAATATTAGTATATAAAGCAGTGTTAACGTAATTTTTTGCAATCCCAACTTCCTAAAAATCTATTCACTACCGCAGATCTTAAAATAAATACATACTCCAAATTTTGACTTTGCTTAAAAAGCTGCACAAAATAAACAATATTAAACTGCCTTTTATGAGCAATATTAAATTGCATTTTATTCAAAAGTATTTCACTGTCGTGCAAATAAATTTAGCGTGACATAATTTTGTTACGATCTGTTGAATTTGTCCACGACCTTTAAGATGAAGAAATTCATTCATCCTTAAGTAATACATAATTTTGCAACATTATTGAATTACAAAATAAAGTTAAGACAATTTTATTTTGTTAAAAAATGCAGTATTTGTGCGAATATACGGTCTTGTCTTGAGTCTAGAATCAGGGAATTTGTGGAACACATTGGATTCACAGCTCGGTGATTATAAATATTAAAGTATTCATAATAAGTATTCACATAGGATAAAGAATCATAGCTTGTATTTTTCCGTGACATTGCCTGTAGACATCATTCTCATCAGCGTTACCGTCAACGAAGGAAGTCTTCAGGTGAAATTTGTAGATTACATGTTCGGAGACATGATGAAAATAGGTCAATCGTTGAATTGGGGATTCCTTAACAGGATCATCGATTAAAGGAACATCAACCAAAGGAACGTCCGTCTTGGGAACATTAGTCTTAGTAACATTAGTCTCTCCGCCCTCGCTTTTGTAGGAGGGCCCCAACATAGATAACATTCTTTGCTTCAAGACATTATCAAAACACTTCAAGTACAGAATCATGGTGCACGGTCCAATCTATAAAATTCAGTTTAACATTAACTCTAAATGCAATAATTATTATTGCATTTAGAGAATATTATTTTAATAGTAAAATAACCTGCTTTTGGAACTCTAATCCCTGTTCAACAGTTACGGGGTAGCCGTCAATGAAATAACCCTTCACGTTATCCATCTCTGATATCATAACATTCTTTATTAGGTTTGTTGTAATATCAGTTGGCACTTGCTTGCCATTATCCAAGCATTCTTTAATGCATTGTCCCCATTCAGAACCAGATTCAATCTCCGCCAGAAGAAGATCATTCACAGATAAATGATAAAATATGAACGGTCCGGCCAAACGTAAACATTGTGTCGCTTTCATACAAAAGACAATAAATTCAATTGCAATATTGTTTATTTTACACGTAAGGTTTGTAATGATTTTGTCAATTTTTGAGAATAAATATACTTTTGCCACTTGCAGGACCTCCTAACACCCAAACGATGAACAGATTTCCTTGCCGAATCCAATGAGCTTTCTGTAATGTAGAAAAAGAGAAAATGTATCATTGTCAGGATGACAATAACATGTGTCTCTTCTATTATTGGTAGGGAAGTATATGATTGTTTTTGAAATCTTACATCGGAATTAGGACAATAGCTAAAAAGTTTTATAATACAGGTGGTGAGGCAGCCACCCATCTTTGTTCCGTTTGTAAATGTAATATTCAATTAAAAAGGATTTGAATCAAAGTTGAAAACTTATTGAAATTGTTTCTATCTGCAAAGTTGTTAAAATTAAAAAATACAGACAATAAAATATTTTCACTAGAAATGTTTTTGTTAACAGTCGTTTCTCTGATGGTATGACAACTGAAGCGAAAGAAATACGCCATCTCGGTGCTAACTTTGGCCTTCATATCCCTTGATTGCAGTATGCAAGTTCATCTTATAACGATGGATCGGCTTGCAATGTTTTAATATTACACAAATAATTTCATTTTTTGTGGAGAGGATATTATTAAAATTGAATCATCTGAAATATTGGGATTTTCAGCCTCTTTTTTGATTGTTTTTGGCTTCCAAGACTTTGGCTGAAAACATTTCTATTCACGGTCCACTGCCATTTTGAAAGGACCATCAAAATTCCTATGTTTGCAGTGAAATCGCGTCATTTTGTTCCCCAGAGGAGGCTTTTTGCCTAATGTAGGATAGTTTGGCGACATTTGAGCCAACGCAGCCGAAATGGCAAGCTAAAAACCGTTTCGCTTATCATTACGCACTCCACTGTATGAAAAATGGTAAGGTGCAGCTCAATTGAACGAATGAAAGCTGAAGGCGGGCCAAAATTAATGGTCACGCGAAAGTTATTTCTCTCTGGGGGAGAATAGTGTTTCGCGCACACTTCAGAACAATTACAACTACATGAAGTTAGTACTTTATTGTACATTGTAAATAGTACAAAGCGTATGGAACAAGTTTCCACATAAACTAACAACTTTGTAGCGATACACAATGGAGCAATATACGATGCGACTCTCTGGCTGCAATATAATTAATAATGATTCGTTATAATAATATTTATCTGATATCTGCATAATATTGTATGTATGTATAGTTGCACGCTAATAATACAGGGTTTCGTAGCTAAAATCCCATGACAGTGGGATTAATGGTAGTCCCTATCCATTATAACATTTTAGATCGCATTAATCACACCAAGAGTCGTCAACTGTAATGAAATGTTTAGAAATATTTTATCACAGTAATTAATTCCACAGCCGAAACCCTGTGATAATCACACCTGTGAATGTGTGCTGCATTAATCCAGTAGCAGTGGATATAAATCAGCTTTGTTCGGATATGTTCCCACTAAATTCCTAAAACTTGACAATTGAGATAACATCAAAGTTTGCTGCTTTCGTGTAATTCGTATTCACCATCCGGTAATTAAGTGAAATAGTTTGCCACAAATCTGAGCGGGAATTAGTCATACGATTTAAATCTATCATTGTGGAAATAATATGAACGATCATTGCTGTGAGCGGAGAAAAGCGTCACCAAATCTAATTTCCAACTCGGATGTTGTTAAAATAACGAGTTATATATTTCCATCGTGCTTATCTCATCAGATTTGCCATCTTTGTTTCTCGCGTGGCTGAAAATGGGCCCACTCGTGTCCTACAATTGTGTACAAACTTTAATAGAGCGTCGCGTGTGCTTAACATTTTATGTAGAAGGCCAATTTAAAAATTACGTGTGATTCTTTGTTTGTATACGGACCTTATAGAATATAAACGTGAAAAATTTCATTCAAAATGAACTACATAGATAACAACGTTAACAAAACCTAACGTTTTACATTTTACACATTTATTTTTACTTATCTCCTTCAGGGGGAAGCGAGCCCCGTCTATTGAATATTGCACTTTCATAAACATAATTCAAATAAAGTACTCAATTATTAACAACGATTAAATATTGCATGGGCTATGATTATCTATCTGTAGACAAGACTGCAAAAGATCTAACAGATTTATTGAAAATAGTATTTTATCTAAGAAATAAAAAAATTAAGCGACGTTGAAATAAATACTTATCCAATCACTGACAAGGTGAATATATATACAGGATTTCGGATGTGATTAATTACTGTGATAAAATGTTTTTAAACAGAGAAGGAAAAGTGACTACCAATTAATCCCATCACATTTAATCACAAATAGCAGTAATTAATCCCATTGTGATGGGATTTTTGCTTAAAACTGTGATTTACGAACCCCATACTAAGAATCTCTTTAATTATTCTATTAATGCCAGTACACAAACAGTCATGTTCACCTTCACTCAGTTTTCTCACGTAACTGGATATTCTGCGAAACATGACTAAAAGTTCATGTGCATTGAACAGCGGTGGTTGTTTATAAAATAAAGATGAAGTACATAGAAAACCGTTATAATTTTGTGTACCGTTGATTCGAAAGTAACTGAGAACGAGTGTTATTGAACTTTCGTATTAAGATTCTGGTCTTGTAAATCCATAGCTGTTCTACTGGTGTTGTGTGATGCATTTATGTAGTAGGCAGTAGGTTTTTTGTATGTTGACACGAGGAGAACAGCATCATAATAACTTGCTGCTCCGCGATCTATTTTCACTGGAGCATCCAGCCAGATTCAATTTCAATGCCTGTACAAGCACAAGTCCTCCTTTCTCCACTTTCTCGCTGTCTTCTCACGTTATTCCCTTTTTTTAACCATACATATAGTAGATTCGTACCTTTTAATATCAGGTACGGATTGCATAATTCAAAAACATCTAGTTTGATTGCATGATTCGGAGAAAGCAAGATCGCAGATGCACGAGCCACGTTTCTTCTTTGTTATTATTCATGTATTTCGGTAACAGCGTACACTGACACACAGAACTGATGATCAAAAGGCTGCTCTGGCAGACCTTTTACATAAATGAGAAACTCACATTGTCTGCCACAACATGTGTACCATGGTTAACCTGTATATTGAATGTATAGTTTGATTGAATATATTCACTAGAATGGACTTACAAGTGCATCTGATGTCAAAGCGTCAACCGAGTCGATGGATTTCCTTTGAATCGCTCAACGCTCGTGTTTTCGCTAATATTATTTATTACCTTTGCATTGAAAGAGAGAAACATTAGGTCAAAGTTTTCTCTCTTGTTGTCCGAGGAATATAATTTTACTAGAATTAATCACAGAGGCACACGATTTTCTTTAAATTTAATGAATAATCTTTCAGAGTGGGGAAAGCTGTAACTTAACTTTCACACAGGGTTTCGTAAATCACACCTTTTCAGGTGGGGTTAAATATCTCTTACCACATAAATCGTATTAATCGTAAGTGTCTGTGTGATGAAACGTTTAAAAATATTTGATCACAGTAATTAATCCCACTGTGATAATCACACCCGAAACCCTGGGTACACGATTCAGAAATGTAATTTCCTTCATGTGGCGCAGTTCATTTCACAGCTGTATAGTAAGTAATCGTAGTGACAGCAGTTTGGCACATTTCTCTTTTCGAAAGTAACTCTGTGTGACGTCAATGGGAAATATTATGTGTACAAAAAGTTTCTGGGATTTTAAAGGAAATACTCGTGAACGTCATTTGCAAACAGCCGAGCCATGTAATAATCCTATACACGAAGGTCAGTATGTATTTACGCTATCAAAATTATTGCGTTTTTTTTTCAAATCAAATCTCGCGCTCCATTTCACTGGTCGATGTGCATTTGTGATTTCATTGCGTCATTAAATTTATAAAAATATTTTTTTCCCTGCTCCGCCATGCATTTCTGATATTTTCTACTGAATCTGTTGTGCACGTATGGTCATGTGCATAAAGTGTGCAAACAAAACAATGGGATTTGTATCCTCACCGCGACCGCCTTGTGATTCCTACACACTCATTGTTTCGGGTGTGATTATCACAATGGGATTAATTACCGCAGTCAAATGTTTGCTGATTAATGTGTTCTACATGTTATAAGGGATAGGGACCACTAATAAAACCTAAATCACAAATTACAGTATTTAATCCCACTGTGATGGGATATTAACTGGAAAAGTGTGATTTACGAAACCCTGTAGAAAGGCAGGTAAAATGATTTCGCCGGCAGCATGGCTCTAAATTGCAGAAAACAATCTCGACTGTTTAGACAGTTTTGTCATCTGTCGATATTTTATTTCCATATCAGGGTATAACATTGGGTGAACTATACAAGTGCACGGGGCTCTTTATTTTACACAATTTAACCCTTTCGGGCTGTAAACATGTCGTAGTCGTAGTTTCAATTTAGTTGTGTGTACAACGTCAAGAACAGCCTAAACACATCAAAAGTGTACATTCGCCTTTGGAGATGTAGAATTTCCTCGGATCCTGAAATTCCACATTGAATTTACTGTGACTGCATATTCCTACACTATAAGATTGTGAGTAAATCCCGTCTCCATTGTGAAAATTGCATGGTAATGCCTTGAAGAGAGTATTTCATTTTTATTTACTTGCATGTGTACTAGTCAGCGAGGTCTCAAGGGAAAAAATTGATTGTCACTGCTGGTGGCACAATGTGGCGTGACAGCCAACAGATTGACAAGGTCGACAAAATTCCGACGAAAAAACATTATGGAATGTCTGCTTCTTCTACGTCGTCGTTTAGCCCGCTTTTTTCTCTGTGATTGTCTCTTGTTCTGTGGAAATGGCAAGGAGAAAGCGAATAAGAACTTTTTAACGCAATGCAGTCGGCAGTTGTCGTTTGACAATGATACGGTTCGCCTTTTTGCATGCATTCTGCACACAAATACTACTACAACACTACGTACTACCTTATTATTGCAAACACCATCCAAACTGACATTCTATTATATACATTTCATATCGTTATTACATTATACAAGTGATGTCCTTCACATAAAAAGTGACTGTTTAGAAAATAAAAGGGTTTCGGGTGTGATTATCACACTGGGATTAATTTCTGTGATCCGACTGTAAATTAATCCCAAAATCACAGTATTTAAACCGACTGTGATGGGATTTTAGCTGAAAAATGTGATTTGAGAAACCCTGGATTTTTAAAAAAAAACTGTTTTTATTTTGTGATTTCAGTGACGAAGCCGTTGACGTGGAAGAATGGAAAAGGATGCGAGCCGAGTCGTGTATATGCCAAGACCATTTGGACCAACTTCCCTCCTGTCCGGCTCACCCTCGTCAGTCTGTAAGTGTCTATCTACTATGCACACATAGAGAAAGTGAGAGAAAGTTGGAGACGGAGATAGAGGTTCTTGAAGTGGAGTAGAATTCTCTCGTTCTTATCACTACATCCTCTTTTACGACACAAATTAAGAGCCTTTCAATTTCCGACACAGTCTTTATCTTATCTCTGCCGACTGCTTACGTATGTGCTTACATGAGGAAATGAAGAGAAAGTCCATTTGCACGCTCGCCATCCCCTACTACCCATTTCCTATTCTTCCTTCATTACATCGGCTTATATATCATTATAGAAATTCTCGTCTCTCTATTCACCTGTACCATCTCTCGCTCTCTCGCTCTCTCTGTCTTGTCCGCCAATTTTCCTACTACTACTTGCACTATGCATGTGTATCTGTTCGTCCAGTTCAAAAGACTTTCTCCATATTCGTCCCATGGGAGGCTGTTGGAATCAGTGTGGAAACAAAACTCATTTCACCCAAAACTTGCGCTACTTACAACTTGAATGTCCCTCTCCTGTAAATAACTACTCCCCTGCAAATTACTAAAATTAATCCCTTATAAGAAGTGAAAGCCTGAGTGGGCGTGTCCTTAAAATACGTGCAGTAAAAAAAGGTATTTTCCTTTATGTAATTGGTGGTGTGGACCTGTCGGCAAGTTAACGTGCACACAAGTTGAGGTGGATGAGGTAGGGTTGTTATGCGGAGGGGAAATGCCAAGTCAGAGCACGCATACAATATGAATGCGATGTTCTTGCCATTAGAACGTGTAGAGACAGCATGCTCTTCTCGAATGAAGACGTACGATATTATGGTAGATGTACATAGTAGCCATTTCGGATCTCGTACTTTTTTAGTATTATATCGTGAGAGGCTATATACCATTATATACAAATATATGACTATATGGTTGGTAGTGTGTAGTGGTAGATAGTAGCTAATGCTTTTCTATTTCCATTTTGTTCCGAGACGAATTGTAAAAGGCTGGAGCAGTGGTTGTACACTTACCGCCACCACTACTGCTGCTGTTCTCTTGGCACTACGATGGAATCTATATTATACGGCTACATAAACCTTCATTACTTGACTGGCTAACTGATTGTGAGGGGAAAGTTGTGAGCAGCAACCGTGTGGACGTGGTGTACACCGAGAAATGGGTTGAAATGGTTCACGCTGCTAGGAACGTATTTACGTAGGGTTGAGTGGTGGACATGGACCAGATAGTTTTGACAGTTGCAATTACCGTGTACGTGGTCTGCTCACGTGTACCACCACCATGCCACAAATGCAACTACTGGTACAGCTGTGTAGCAGGTCGCATACTACGTACTTTTACCAGAGAGCAGGCATACATTCCCACCTACCCTCTTCCGTGGGGGGGGGGGGGGTACCCAGCACTTTCGTGGGGGTCTATGTTAATGGGATATAGCCAGCTGAAATTTAGGGGTGTGCTTTACTAATGGGGTGTAACCAACAACCCAATATCAGGAGGGGGTACCCGGGGATGGGCTATTGCTATGGTGGCAGTAATTGCCTTAGGCAGTTCGAAGTACTTGAAACGCAGTGCGTAAAACTGTTTTTTCAAATGATTGGTGCGTGACATTTAAAAATGTATTATAAGAGATACCCCTACAATGTCTTGCGTTTTACGCACAGCGTAATACGTAGTGGGTAAAACGAAGCTTTAAAGCGCATATAATGATTGGAAACCGTTAGATAGGGTATTCCTGCCAAGGAGGAACTAGTAGATTCGGCCTTGTCAACCATCGGCAATGCACAAAGTGGAATTTGTATTGGTGGCCGCTGGTCTTACATACTTACTGTCATGTTAACTGCTACTAAAGATGGGAATCGAGCCGAGTGTTACTGTTTGTATGCAGAGAGAGGAGTCTAGTAAAAGGCACGCGGGCAGAGCAACAAGCAGACAAGTACACACCACAACGACTACTAACCATATGCAAAACTTGCGAAACAAAACACGAGAATTCTCTGGGGCTCTCTTTCGCGAATTTCACTTTCTTCTCTTTGTTCCGTGTACACTGTTTTTGTACTGGGTCGATGGCTTGCAATGGAAAAGCTATTTTCTGCCGTCCATGCATTTGTTGGTGGGAATTAAAGCTTGACCTTCATCACTGTGCTGATCTAGTAGCACGGGGTGGTTGTTGTTGTTGTTGAAGGGAAATTCTGCCTGCACACTATGCGTCCATCGTCAATGTTTCGTGGTGGTTTCAACCATCCTGTCGTTTTAGGCAGTTTTAACTAATTGCTCCCATGTTTTGTCGAAATTGGGCTAATAAAAATCATTTCGACCGAAACAGACGGTTAAAACCGGTGGTCCGGTCAAAATTGAAAATATCTGGTCGAAACGAAACACTGTGCATTGTGTGGTTTGAATGTTATCTTGTAGTACACGTAGTACACAGTACATGGTTTGAATGTGTGAGCTCTGTGTGCTGTTCAACACTTTGAGAGAAGAAAAGTATTTCTTAAAATGCCTGCAGGATAATATAGTGCAGAGAATTGGCTAGAGATAAACGTTTCAGAGAGAAGGATCCTTCTAATTAATATGTATTCACACTTTAAGGAAAGTTGAAGTCTTATCTTGGTCACTGGGCAAAGTGTTTGTTTGATGCGGCTCTTAACTGGCAAAATATGTAAATCTGTTGTTGTTCTGTTTTGAAGGGGGAAAGCTGTGTGCAAATCCAATTAACACATTTAAGAGCTATTTAACAAACTGTTTCGCTAGAGTCCAGTGCACATGGTTGAACACCAGAATTCAAATCCCCTCAATGATTTCAAATTTCGTATTTTGGATAGGAATTTTTTTTTGCACATGATGGCATACCTTTTACAGTGCAGGAAATGTGTTGCCACTGACAAATAATTTATAACTGCAAAGTTATGCAAACACAGTTGAATACATTTAATGCAAGATGCCAAAAAGTCAACGCTGTGTACCTACTTACTACTATCAGGTTGCAAAATTGTACATAGTAAATGTGCACATCTTTTAGTCATTTATGCAAAGATTGCGAAAATATTTTTTGTTTCAAAGTAGACATCTTTCATTTTTTCTAGTAACGCGTATACTACAAGTATACTAAGAATGACGTCTGTGCTAACATTAGGTTTGTAAATGTAAATGTATCTGTACTCTGTTGCAGTAGACTGTCACATTCGAGTTTGTGTACAAAGAGGTACGTTGAATGTATTTGAATATGTAAAGTTAATAAAAAAAACGGCTAAAATACACAAACTATTTTTAAAACAAAGACTCTTTGTAAGTTATATGCACATAGTGATGTAATATATACGAGAAACTGAAAGGAGGACTTGTTGGCAACACCTGAAAATGTGATAGACTTAATGGCGAAAGCACGTGAGGGACTTTTTGGCAACATTAATTGGTTTTTTGTTAATGTTTTTACAAACAAAAGTCACAAATGCTTCCTATTGTGCATTTTAAAGAGTAGGAATAGTAGGAATAATCATTTCGAACTAATTTATAGGTTTTTTAACTTTTTTGTCTGTGATAAATGACTAAATTAACGAAATTAACACAAATTTAAGTTTACCACCGCATTGTTAAAATATTTCCAACTAATCCGAAAGCTAAAATTGTGTTGCCATTTCGTCCACCATTCAATTTTGCCAACGGGTGTTTTGCGAACGAGTCCACACCCGTAGCTGTATGCATGCATTCAAAATGAGAACACAGACACAAGGTCGATAAGTTATGAGAAAACAACGAAGGCGGACCCAGCACTTTACTCGATGCTGTTCTGCTCTGATAGGAAAAAATTGCTGTGTACATTCCAGCGATAAAGATAAAGAGGGATAAAGCAATCGACTACTACTGAACCTACTAGTAGCATATCGTATGCTACTGACTCCGAGTGGCAAATTATATACAGGAGAAAGGGAAACAAGGAAAAGTCGCTTCTATCGAACAGTGAAGTTTATTTTTTGCAAGATTGCACATTGCGAACTGTGTTTGGAATTGAGTTTATGGGAGAATTGAAGGGAGGAAGAGAGGATTTCATATATGAAACGGAAATAAAGTGTTACCGTATAACAATGTATCCGAGTGCAGCAGAAAGATTCTCCTCCTACCTGCTGCCTCACTAAATAGCTCCTTTACTCACTCTCAGAATTCAATTGAAAGTCTTACAATCGACTTACTGCAATTCCTTTCATCATTCAATGACGGATTATTATAATTTATTTCACCTTTTCCGATATTTTCCGGAAGTTCATTGTGAAAATTTCGCCAACGAGTTTTCTATACGTGTACACGGATATAGTGTCGCAGCTTATAGTTTCCCTGTGTACACAAATGTAGACAAAAAACCCTAAAATTTAAATGGGTCGGGGTTATTGGTTCCCCGCCTAGCAGACTGACTTTTCAAATATTCACTCTGGAAGGCGGAACTTTTAAAATATTTATTGTTGTCAGTTGCGTGGGAATATAATTCATTTTCGAATCGGATTGCTTTCGAAAACGGATGCTTTCTGCTTGTGAGCACACAAAGATCGATTATTTTCCAATGGGATTAAAGAGGAATTGTCTGCCAGTTTCTAACTTTCAATCTGACAATGAGTGACGTGTTTCTCATAAAAATGATAACAACGTTGCGAGAATTCTATCCACGCTGGTAACAAAAGTAATGCTAGAAAAAGCAACGAACTTACAGGTGACTGCTAGCAGAAAGTTTTATTTACTGGCTGAATCTGAATCCGGCCACCACCCCAGCCACTTATCACAATCATTGGGACGAAAGCCTGTCTCTCCATGTCCACATTAACGTATAAATACAGATCAAAGTTGCTCGCTCTCCCTCTCCAGAGTTCAGGGCAGGTATTTGCATGGTATCTATTACCGATTCTCGGTGGGAGAACTGTATGCACCTATATAGTAATGTACATATACGAGAGGAGCAACAAAAACTCTTGTTGAATACTAAAAGGAACGTGGGCGAACGGAAAACAGAAATTACTTTTGCAACGGGAAATATCAAAGAGTGTGCGACTTTTATGAGTAGATCCAGCAATAAATCCTATTTATCTTGACAAATGACAGGAATTCTGACCGATAAATAGAGTGGCGACACAGAACAACAGTTAATTCTCATTTCGCCTTTCAAGTGTACCACCAAGCAACAATAAGATGAAATGTGACCGAGTAAAACACAAATTCCCTTTTAAAATTTTCCCCTTCAAAGCTTATAAATCTGGAGACGTCCTTTTTCTTGCAGGTCTCTTATAAAATTTTGCATTGCGGGTGGAAAGGAGACTTAAGCAGAATTCACACTCTGAGACTATTATTTTAAAGGTGAAAGTATCCTTGACTTTCTCCGTTCAACTCTGCTCCCCACACAACAAGCACTTTTACCAGCCACCAATTTTTCATTGTCTAAGTAAGAGTACGAGTGGTGAGTGGAGAAGGAAAAGGAAACTCTGTACGCAGGAAATAAAGTCAGTGAAAATTACAGAGTGGAAATAAGTATTTTGATAAATGAGCATGTAGAAAGCTAGTATAACGGTAAGCAAAGACAGGCCTCTATCATTTTCCCAGTCGGAGTCCATTTATTTGAATTAGTCGACATGCAGAGTAATTGAATTGGAACTTTGTGTATCCAGTTTCTTTTTCGGTTCGTTTCTGGTAGCTACTACCACTGTACACATGTAAGATACCGTACTGCAAAGCCCACACGTTCCTAACAAGGTTGTATCCGTTTACACAGCCACACAACAAAACTTACAGAACTAGGAGTAGAGAGAAAGTAACATCGCTCTCACAGTAAACTTATTACAGAACTGTATCGCCACCTCGGCAGATAGAATAATATACCGGGCGAGAACTAGAACGTAGTAGTTACTTATAATAATAGGGTTCAAGGCGATATTAGATATAGTGGGGCTATGAGAGACCACTATCTTGTACACCATCTGTACAAGATGTATAAATTATATAAAAACTTGTGTGCACAATATTTGGGGGAAGAAAGTTGAACTGTGTTTGCCGGCAGGCATCTCTCTCTCTCTCTCTCTCGTCAGACCAATATGCAATAGAAAATTTACAGACAACTTGTTTCCTACTGTTCAGGCCTGTGTTCACAAGCCCATCCATAGTTGAACGGAAGGGAAAAGGACAGACAGAGAAAGCGAGAGAGAGAGAGTAGAGTAAACTACCAAGGCGAACTATTGATCAATATTCACAAGGGAGAGAGAGAATTTCTCTCTTTCGTCTATTAACTGAATGAGTGAGTGGAGTCTGTGAGAAGAGAAAGTGTTACTGATAGTTTAGATACTATAAAGACTTTCTCTTTCTCGCTGTTTTGGCTGTGGCTCGTCTCCCTGCACATATGTCTGTGTGAACGCATCGCTATCAGTCTTGGCTTGGCCGGCCCTCCCGCTGCCACCCTTACAGCCACAGTGACACAAATACGCATCTCTCAATATATTAGCTAATCGACTCGGAAACTTTCTCTTTTCTCTATAAGCCTTCTAGTAGACATAGATTTTAAAGCGTTACTTATTAACTAAGGTGTGTACACGTAATGTATGGCTCCTTTCATCATTATGAGTGTTGGAGCAGTAGAGATGACGCGATACGCTAAGATATCAGCATCTTTGTGGAAATGTGAATGAGAACGTGAGAAAAATGATGATTTTGATTAGATGATAAAATGAGACGGTCGACTGCCTTCAAAAGGTTATTTCTTCTCGCTGGAGAATTATCTTTTTGTGTATAGTATTAAGGGGGATCATTATAATATAGTGCATGATGGCAGTCCTACAGCCAGAAAAGCTGGCAAGAGTTCGAAGCGGATGTGGTCGTCTCTCTACTTTCTGTGTCTAAGCGGCTGAGCTTTCTTTTCGCAAAGCAGGAGAAGAGAGAGACAGAAAAGTTCGAAAGGAGAGAGAGCGCACGCGAGTAATCAACTGGAGAAAGGAGATAAAAGGGAAAGTCTGTTCTTGAGGCTTGGCTCATGTGTTGTTTCTTAATAGGATTAAGTAGGAAGCTAATGTCATTTGCATTAAAAAGAAAGTAAATCATCGTAATATAAGTAGAGAGAGAGAGAAAGCGAGAGAAAGCAGGACATTTACGCGGCGGCAGTATGCACTGACCTTGTTTTCTGTGCATAAGGGAAAAAATCGTTTTGAGAAAGTAAGCTACCTGGTGGTGGTGTTTTGGTGTCTGTGGAAAGAATTTATTTGTACTTATTGTGTGAACACAAAATAGATCATACCACAATGGTGCTACAAGAGATGGCAATGCTTAGCCCGGCTGTTGAACGCTTTTGTGGGATTCTGTCGAGTGGACCGCGATCCAGATGATCCGGAAGAGCTGGAGGACGAGCATGCTTCTCCGGGGTGTGGCACACCAGCTTCAGTCGAAACACCACTTCAGTCTTCAGTGTCCAGATGTACCTCTCTGAATGTGATTCGAGATCCGTTGGCTCAGACTCCCACCAGGAGAAATGACTCGGTCGTCTCACCTATACAGAACACGCAGGCTGTTACACATCACACAGCAACCACTGCAGATGGTAAGTAATTTACATTTCTTATCCCATTAACTCGCTTGTAGCAGTCCCTGCCAGGGTTTCGTAAATGTCCCATCACAGTGCGATTAATTACTGTGATTTGTAATTAAATGTGCCAGTTCCAATCTATTATAATATGTGGATCACATTAATCACACCTAGCGTCCTCTGTGAACAAACGTTTTAAAATATTTGATCACAGTAATTAATCCCACTGTGATAATCACACCCGAAACCCATGATTGCAGCCAGCATACTCATATTCTGTTCCCAAAAGCATGTGTTGCATAGAATTATAATGGTACTGAAAAATTCGTGGTAGACTTTCACTTTTAAAAGTGAAAACAGAAAGATCTATTGAAATAAATAAATATTATTTTAGTTTGTGTTTTTCTGTTTGATTTTCTTGTAGATAGCTGTGGGTGTAATACAAATAAAGTTTCCGTTGAATTCAATGAATTCACTAATTAAATGCTGCAGGAGATTTTTGGGAGAATACCACAAATTACAGGAGAAAGTTACAGTGGGAAATTAGTAAGCACGTGGAAAGTGGATGGATGTATGTTATGCAGGTTTTAGGTGGTTAAAGATTCAAAGATCGCCGAAAGCGATGCACACGCATTGAGATATAAGTTTTCATTTTCCGTCCCACTTTACTTTCTGATGGTAGAGGAAATAGAGAGAGTAAAAGTGGAGAAAGTTGAAAGTGAGTCGTCAGAGTGTTTGTCGATTAGGTAAAATATTGAAAAGTAACTTACGGAATGCAAAGATTGTGCATAAAACTTGCAACTAAAATACATTTATTGTAAGAAAAGCGAGGGATTGGAATACTTAAAAAGTTTTTTGCCAACTTCAGAGTTTAGGGTATTGTACTGTATACAAATAACTTGGCGTCTGCCTAAAGCCCGGATATAAGTAGACCTTCCTCTATCCCTCAATGTATAAAATCCCTATGCAAGTTTTCAAGGTGCCACTTCACTGTGGTATTTTAACCAAGTGTACTGAATGTGTCACAAGCTCCACCCCCTTCCAAAACTTTAATGTCCCACTATTTAAAACATTATAATATATGAAAACGAAGGTTTTTGAGAGTGTTCCACAAATTTGTTAAAGATTTTTTCACAAGCAGGAAATTATTTTTTCTGCTGCCGAAGCAAATTTCAAACAAAAATAAGACAAAACAGAATGACAAAAGGATTGCCTTCAATTTAAATATTTGAGCCGCCGGGGAATTCATTGAAACGGCCTCCGCTTCTTCCTGAACATTTATGTAATTTTTGGAATTTCCCAATTCTGGCCAAAAAGTCAATTCTCCCCACCAACTCCACAATCCATTTTCTCGTAATTTGGTAAAGAAAATATAAAAATTATATTTTTTGGAAAACGTAATTTTGAAAGAGTACGAAAATTTTATTTTCAACATTTCTAATGATGTTATTTCTCTCCCGCAAAATAATCTGTTGGAAAATGAACAAATTTGTTCACCTGATAATGATGTTGATGATTCAGAATATATTGGGAAATAATATTTATCTTTGTTGATTGAATAATCGCACCAGGAATCATCATCCTTTCTCTCCTCATTATCCAGAAATGGAAATTTATCCAATTCCAACTTTGAACTAAATGTTGGACAGGCTAAAAATGTTTTGTTGTTTCCAAGATTATGATAAAAGATTTTGGCAGAGCTCAATACTGAATATTTATGTAATTGACATTCGTTGGGACACAGAATCAAAAATTTATAATTTTCTTTGTTAGACGTTTCCCAATAGTAAGTTGGTGGTGGTGTGATGATGGATGATGCAGATGAAATGATGATTTCAAGTCCACATTGAATTGAATGTTTGGTAGAATTTGAACGGATTGGGTCATAGCTGATGTAGTTTTTAAAATAAAAGATTGTATATGGGAAATTGATGTTTTGTACAATCACATTTTCTGTAACATCTTTGTTGTTGGAAATAAAAGATGTAAATGCTCTTGTACACGGGGAACCACTAAAATCAATTGTTTCTACAAATTGAGCTATAAATAGAATTAAAAAAGTAGGGAACAAGAAGGCGGCCATATTTTCAATGTGGAATTCTTCAATGTCCTATAATTTTAGAAATAATAAATACACTATTTGCGGTAAATTGTCAATTTTGTTTAAAGCAGTTTCATTATAAATGTGTAATGCGTCATTATTCATATTTAACATTTTAGTTTTTTGCTCACAGTTTGTTTTTCTAAATTGGGATGAGAAGATAAAGCAGAACCGTTACTTTCCCAGTCATTGCAGATTAATTTAATTACTTGTGGATAATCGAATGCTTATTTGTGTACAATAAGAATAACGATTTCGTGATTATAAAAATTTGTTAAGAACAAAAATGTGGTTGTCTAGACTCGTGATAAAGCCAAATGGTGAATATTTAAATGAGAGCTCACCTTGGACACGTAGAGAGCAGTGGCAAACAGTCCACGTCGGTTATCCTGTTGTTTGAAACAAACATTCGTTTCCAATGAGGAGGACTGAGGTCAACATTCTTTCGTCTGTTTGCCTTCAGTACAGTGTTGGCAATTTACCAGACAGGGGCTTCATTTTTATCACCACCCACTTGGTAAAAAGAGTGAAATAAGTGGAGCAAAATTGAAGAGATCTGCAAATCATGAAAGTTTGATCAAGTCTATCTAAAGTAACGTAAATTATGAGTCATCATAATCCATTCCATGAATTTATTCTACAATTACAAATCACTATTTTTTTAAATTTTATTATTATTATTTATTCCTTTCTTTATATCATTAAACTGTTGCTGAATTCAAATTAATGTTAATAAATAAAATGATATTTTAATATTTTTACCAACTGTAAAATCGACATTTTGACCGCTTGTTACCAGCCGATTTTTACCAGGTTGTAAAAACCACTAAGAACACTGCTTGAGTACAGTCACAATTTCGTCTCAGCACGATTCATGATGACAACTCAACCAAACACAACATTTGCCTCGTTTTACTGTTTCGTGTATACGCAAACAATCCAATGGTCCTTCTGTGCTTTGCCAATTGCCTTCTGACCAATCTATGTATACCTACCTATTATAGTCATAATTATAATATAAACGAATCGAATGGTTCCAATGTGTGCTTTGTGTACCTACATTATGGCAACACAGTGTTGCCAACACTCTGTACAGCCCTTTTAAATTTCTAAAAAAACGGGGTCAAATTTGTGTTCTGGGAGCGATTCATATACAATGTACACACATGTTAGAACACAAACAAATCAACATCGTATTGGGGGCAAAGGAGCATTCGAATATGCTTATTTCAAGACCAATACACCCAACATTGTACGGATTAAATGGGTATGGGATTAATTATTGCTCCTACTGTGATAATCACACCAGAAACCCTGTTTCCATCGAATGGTCAATATTTTGGGGGACACCTCAAATCTAGTTAACTATTTGCCGCTCAAAACAACTAACAAGTAAAAGAATATTTTTGAATTGAAGAAATGTTGAGTATATTTCTGTTAGAATCTCGAAAAATGTTCCAATTTCCCCCATTAAATTTAGAAATGTAATATTTGATTGGTAAAGTTATGTGCACTCGGTATTTGAAAACATGATCCTAGCAGGAGAGAGTTCATCGAAAGGCCTACGAGATTTCTTCCAAGTCGCTTAGCACACATTTGCAGTGGATGCATCTGGCGCAGAGAGATTCTCTCTTCTAAAGAGAAAGTGCCCGATAATTGGAAAGCACTAATAGAGGAATTGTGGTCTTTGCAAAGGTATTAAAAGTATTGGCAGTATGTTCAATCAGAAAGTTCCCCTTTAAGTTCTACCATATATTGGATATATATATATAGAGTAGGGTATATACTTAATATATATTATCCAGATATATATTTTGGCACTGCTAAAGTAACAGAAGCCATGCAGAAAGATATTTGGTTTTGGTATTATTCCCAAGTTTTATTTGTGGTTTGGCTGAATTGTTGGTTTGCAGCGCCTTGCTTATTTGTTGGTTGAGGGTATTTTTGTTACGTTTGAGTCTGAGTAAAGAAGACAGTTAAAGAGTTTGTCTTAAGCCTTCTATTAAGACTTGGCTACTTGGCAAAAGCTTTTTTGACATGTGTTGATTGATGTAAGGGTAAAACGAAAGGAAAGAAATAGTAACGAACACGAATTTAATGTTTTCTCTTTCTTGCACACACACACACAGAGAGAAATTGAGAGAAAGCGAGAAAAGAGAAAACTAAACTCCAGGGAATTCATCCTTTCGCTTTTGTGAACAGTCAACTGAATAGTAAAGTTATTTTCTCATAAGAGCCAATTGATTTTTAAACTTTACATTCACTCTGACAAAAAATCCATTGCGTACTTCTACTTATAATAATAGCTGCAGTGAAAGTGTACGTGCAAATTTTAGCAAATATCCTGCTGCATCCCAAAGTGTACTAGGACCCGAGGGAAAACAATTTACAAATAGAATTCAAATTTTTTGTTTGAAAGTAAATTAAATAAATTTTACATTTTACCCCAAAAGGTTCCAACGGGAAATTACCGTCAAGTGATTCCGTGTACACGATTCTGATCCGAATTCCTGGTGAGACGGACGGGAAGAATGCGAGCATCCGAATGATTCAAGAGCCCGGACCCCTCCCACCACTTCCCGTTCATCCGAAAGCGAAATTGGTGTCTTCAAATCCCGAGTACGGGTCTACGGGTTCTCCGGGTAGTACGACGACAACTGGGGTTGCAGGCACGTCGGCCGCTTCCACTTCCACCCCAGGGGGGTCTTCGGCTTTGGGTAGACGTCCCTCGTCTGCAGTGCCGCCCCCAGGGGCCAAAGTGATCCCAAAACCCTTGACGAGCAAAGGGTCCGCAGGCACCATCTCGTCCTCTTCGGCGATCACGCCCGCCCAGCCCAAACGCAAGAAGAAAAAGAGCCAAGAGAAGAAACAGGAGAAGAAAGCCGCCAAAACGCTGTCTGCCATTCTGTTGGCATTCATCGTGACGTGGACTCCGTACAATATCCTCGTGTTGTTGAAGACGATCCTGGCGGAAGATGATGCCATTCCGGATGTCCTTTGGGATATGTCTTATTATCTGTGCTATATCAACTCCACGATTAATCCCATGTGCTATGCCCTCTGCAATGCTTCGTTCCGTAGAACATACGTAAGAATTTTACTATTCTATAAATTCTAAATTTTATGCACGATTTTAAGTGTTTCGGGAATGCTACCTCCAACGCCACCCGAAACCCTGATTCTTTTCTTTGTTGGATTAAGTAGGAAGTGAGAGTTCAGTCGTGGTACATTTATATTTACTTTATTTCTTTATTTTTTCAGGTCAGAATTCTCACCTGTAAGTGGGACAATTCCAGACGTCAGGCTTTCAGAGGTTATTACAACTAAAACTTGGATTCAGTGAGTAGAGTGGGGAAATTTCTGTATTAGTTCTAATTAATTAAGAATGTTAATATTCTCTGTGTGCATTATTCTTAGCTTTATGCACCCTCTTTGCTCTTTGAAAAATTTTATTTCACATTTACAATGCTTTTTGTTACCATAAATGAAAATGTCAACAGAGGCTATTACAACTGATTTAGGGTATGAATTCCAATCCCGTCTTACAATATTCCACAATATTCTACATGACACAACAAACACTACCACCTACTAAACATACTAACAGATACTTAAACTACAATCTATTCCAAAACCCACAAATACTATACCACAATATACAGATAACAAATATACTATGCTAACAATGTGGCCCGCATTAGAGAGTACACATTCACCCGTCAACATTTCTACCACCGTGTGTAGCTTTCTGCTTTATTTATTTAGTGCGTAAAGCAATTAACAACTATTCTAATAATGTAATCTATAAAGCGTCCTAAATACATCATCCACTGTTTGTTCACAGACAGGTATATCCAAACAGAGAGAAATCTTTAAAATTAGCCCCGGTGCGTTGGAGGAGCTTTAATTATTGTGCCCACTGTTTCCACTTGTCAGCTTTTGTGGAATCGTAGGTAAATATGATAGGATTTGGAAAATCTGCTAGTGCCCTTGATTTTATTGAATGGATTTGTTGGTAAAAACAGGGAGAGATTAAAATAAGTATGATAAATAATTATTATTGTGTGAGCTTACCTGGTTTGTACATTCTTAATTGATCTGACAGTGTAGAATGTACTACTGGTATCCAAGAACAACGGGTGAGCAGGACGATAAGACTTTCTCCATCCACAGAGTTTATGTATACATTGTGTGTTTTAGTTAAATTTTGGGGGATTTCTGTATACTTTCACTTTAATTGGGAATATATTGTGTAATGTTAGATTTCAGTGGAATTTACTCGGCGAATTGTTATGAAGTAGGTGATTAGGTGTACTTACACTTATTACTGCGGATAATAGTAAATGATTGTGTGCAATGTTAAAAGGGACTGTTTCCTATATAAATATTATGGTGGAATGTGGTAGTAGACAATTAAAGGAAATATTATGGTAGAAAACTGTACGCACAAAGTTTTACAGCTGTAAGGCTGAAAAATCCTATTAGAGACTTACTACGAGTATATTATAATATGTAAAGCGGAGCAAGATGTAATGTATGTAATGAACAGGGCAGAGCACAATGTTATGTGTGTAACTGAAGAAATTCATTGGAAATTCAAATCATGTTGAAGGAGCTTAGAAGTTTTAATGAAAGATGACGAATTTTAATGCAGATTGAAGTTTACCCTTGTGCTTTTAGTTAAAAAGCCCAGGCTCCGTTAATTTGATGGAGAAAGAAGCCAAGACAGATTTCTTCTGTTGGGAGGTTTTCTGTTGCGAGACTGAGAATGAAAATTTGTTCCGTTTTTCAATTACCGTATAATGATTCTGCCATTATTAGCACATGACTACTCTTCTATCTATTTCAATTTTGATGTAAGAGCAGAGTTTCTTTTTCCAAAGGTAGCTCATTAAAATTTACTGTCAAGGAAATATTCACGTATCGAGGAAAGAAAGGAAACATGTGATTCATTCGTTGTCAAAATAATAATCTACTATGCTTAAGTAGCTTTGTGTAAAATCCAGGGTTTCGGGTGTGATTATCACAGTGGGATGAATTACTGTAATGAGAACGATCGGTGTGATTAATGTGATCTATATCACAAATCACAGTATTTAATCCCACTGTGATGGGATTTTAGGTGAAAATTTTGGATTTACGAAACCCTGGTAGAATCGGATGGTTAATTTTACAAATTGGAAATCTGTACAATAGACATGGTGCGTATACGTGTCTGAAAATTTAAATCACATCAAACTAGTGTACCATTATAAGAAATAGAGTGTGTCCTGAAGGAGAGAAGTGTTGAGTGTTGCTGGCATGATTAGAGCAGTAAAAGTAACTTGACCACAGTAAGTATCTGTTTCTTCGAATTTTTCTCTTCAGGAAAAGTAAAGTACAAGTCTAGCGAGTCATTTGCTAATAAGCTGCGTTGAGCTGGTGCTCTGTGTACTAGAAGTGAAAGTATACTTCAAAGGAGTGTACTAGAGAATGTGGAGAAAGCGGTCTGGCACTTTCTCCCAGTGTTCGCTAGTATATGGTGTGACTATAAAAGTGTAAGCATCATCTGTCAAAGCAAAAATTCTTCCCAGGAGACAAGGGAGCCATTAGCTCTGCTTTGCCTCTTCTTGTCTTGCCAAACTACAAACGAGATAGGGATGGAAGTGGAGTAAAATAAAACAAGCCGCCGATTCCATACGGAAATTCTGTTCTTAGAAAAGAAAGAGAAGAGAGCAGCGAATATGTTGGAATCTTAAATCTTGACTTATTTTCTGATTTTCTCTAAGGCACATTGTCAAAGTGACTTGAACGCACCATTTTTATCACGTATGAAATAATCGTTCCCTGTCATTGTTTTTCTTTCAAATGGATTCATTCTAATTTTTTACCATTTCCCGCTTTCTCCCAATGCTAATACCACTACATATACAGTAATATTAATTGACTTTGGTATTTTTTTTGTAAAATCAAGATTCTACCGTTAATTTTTTTTGAAAGAAAATTGATTGCAATTATTACATAATCTGCGTAGAGAAAGTTCAGACACGTAGTAGCGTAATTTTTTTCTTCCGATTCACGACGAGCAACAGCAAACTTTTATTAGTTGACTATTCTTTGCTTTTGGTTATAACTTGTAGAACTTTTCCTATATTGGATTCGTCAAAGCGGAATTAGAGCGGACAGACGGAAACTTTATCAGAATCAGAATGACGTGACTCGCTGAACTTATTCCCCTAATAATATTATTATTACGGGAAAAATAGTCTGGCAATTTTATTTGATGGTCATACGAGCAAAACATTTTATTGGACAACTTTCTTCAAAATTGGAAACTATATTGTCAATTGTCAGTGTCGAACGTGAATTTTGCTTTCCCGCCCCGCCGTTTTCATATGAATCCTTATAATCAGCGACGTTCGTGGTTTGTCCATTTAAAATCCGGAGACTCCTCCCCTTCACCGATTTTCTTTGAAGCGCGTCTTACAATCACTTTGTACACGTTGAATAATAAGCCACAACCAGGGTTTCGGGTATGATTATCACAGTGGGATTAATTACTGTTTTAATACGTTTGATCACATCCACACTTTATATGATTAATGCTAAATCTACATGTTATAAGGGATAGCAATACCAATTAATCCCACTATTCAGGGTTTTTTAAGTTGAAAAGTGGGATTCACGAAACCCTGGCCGGTTGTGAGTGTTCAAGTTTAATAAGGGCGTGCGATGTGGCTACAGAGAAGGCATTTTCAAGATTTCTAATTATTCTCCTAACGCAAACACCATTCACAGTGTAGATATTTACCAGCTAGAATATTAAAAAGCCTAGTCAACTTCAAAGAGTCCATGTTAACCATAAGGAAGGATTTGAGTCACAGAATGTGAACTCCCCGTCTCTGCTCTACTTCCAACAACCTTTATATTACGAGTAGCGAATTGCTCTTTAGTTGGTGTGTATTGCAGGAGTGTGCACGTGTTTTAAATTTTATGTGAAATTCGGAGCAGAGCCAACGAACTAACTTCCTTTCTTGGTTCGAAGTTCGTGTCACACTCGTTACGTAAAGCCATCTTATTAAATATGAATTCCCTGTATTATTAAGTGGAGAATTAGAACTTCATGCTGGTGCATTTCCAGAACATGAAGTCACTTCGTCATGAATACATATTTCGTATCTTTAAGCTTGTTGCTGGAGGGGGACATCCACCTTTGCATTTACGATGACGTAATAATATTATACCCACGTAAAACGTTATTACGTTCTCTCTGGACAAGTGATCTACAAAAACACAATCTAGATTTACAATTAACTTGAGTGTTCATAAGCTTATTTAAATAGAATGCACATTAATTACTATAATACAAGGGGAGAGCTGTAAAACGCAGATTTCTTAGTTGGGGATAATTCCTGTTAATTAATTAATTATTATGGATTTTTTAGCAATCCTATATTAGTAGTAAGTTAAAGATTAAGTATTACGTGTAACGGTGCAAGGGTCGCTGTATATTATCAGATGTAACTATAGATAAGATGTAAGTGCTAATTAAAGAGCTAAAATGAAGAAACTAACTACTGCCACAACTGCTGCTGAGGAGGAGGAGGTTGAGGAGGAGGAGTATAAAACTGAAATGCAAAAACAAGTCTGGTTCGACATCCGTTTCGTTCGTTGCTGAAGATGCTGCTGCTTCATATAATTATAGAAATGTTGATACGATGGTCGGTGGATATCCAAAGTTAACTATTATATTAATTAATCACTAGTGAATAATTCCACAGTGTACATAAAAGTGAGGAGGGGACTTTTGACGCAAACATTGACTTTTAGTACTAAGAGGACACATTGAGAATTTGAATTCCTACTTGAAAATCAACATGAGAGCAATACAGATATTTTTCTATAAGTATCTGTATGCATTTATAATTATAGTTAGTATAATAATATATAAGAAGTAGATAAGCCTGAGTAGACTTTAATTATTGCTGCCGTGGCATATGAAATCTCACACGAAGATTAAGAATCTAATTGGATACATATTCCACCATTGGAAGGATGCAATGCCGTCGCCCCCCATCTACTAAATACTAATTCACACGAAAGTGAAAGTGACACGACATAACCTCTGACTTCAAACTACTACAGGAGATTACAAACCGAAGCAACTTTTAACACAGAGATACATAGTAGTACAAGTCAAGGGGTGGTCACCCCCCTGCAAGAATTTTTTTTAAGGAAAAAAGTAAAAACAAAAACGTAAAATTGTTATTTTATCAAAAGCATAGGTTCTTCATTGGTTTGCCATTCTCTCTCTTTCTTTCTCCTTTCAGCAAGTCCTTCTGTTCGTTCTGCCCCCCCCCTGAAAATTTTTCTAGATACGCCACTGCAAGAAAATTTTATCTCGGGGAGAGATGCAAGGAGAGATGTTGCAGCTGGTTTTAGGTGGAGTATGTGGCCGGCCATTTCTCCATCTTCCGCTCGAATCCTCTGCACACTCATTTGAATAGATTGCGTTTATGTCGTACGTATCCTAAACTTTAACTGTGTTGTAGTGGTTGTAGTAGGAAGAAGAAGGATAAGAAAAATTCCAACCACATCACATCATCCACGAAATGAAATTAAGTAGCTTGAAAGGTTTTTCGGCGGCATTTGCATCCATGTTCACTGACTCCACTCACGTTCGTACGTATTACATACATACATACCCACATATTGACATCACATACATACAGTTGAAAAAGTACAACACAATTTATAGAAAAACATTCTACTAACTAACTAAATGTAAAGTATACAGAGAGCAGATTTTGAAAAATTTGTATCTTCGCAATGTACAACCTATAATCTCCTAATACTACTAAAAATACTTATACGATGTGTACGCGCATTGCTGCAGAAGGAATAATAAAATGCTGCGCGTAGCGTACTAGCTAATATAATATGTATTTGTATAAGTTTAATACATAAATTAAATTGTTATACTTAACCTGATTAACATTGTCTGCTATGTGCTAGTAATATGTAAGTAGTAGAAATGTCCCAGAATCAGATTGTCAACGAAATTACCATACAAGCTTTACCACACGGTCTCTGTTGTGTTTATTGCCCTTTATATATATAGCTAGTGTATATATAGCTATTATACTAGTGATAATCTGTATATATACATATAGAGAGATAAATACGAACTAATAAATATTTAATATGAACCAAACCGGCTAACTAATTTTCGGAATTAATGCAGAATCGTTATTTACTGGATATGTGAGGAAAGTGTGCACCCGCTGTCTCGGAGTAATTAGGGATAGAAACAATTAGAGGTAATGTATTTACATTTCCATTGTAAACTCATCAGATTATCGAATTGTCATAATTGTACATAGATAAGGAAAGAAGTTAACTGCGCAGGATATTATGTCATTAATGGGAAGCGGCGTTGAGGAAATGATCCTGTAAATATATAAAATGTTTTTATCTCTGAAACGAAACAAAGAAATTAGGCTCCTCCCTCTACTACTTAAAAACGTAAGTTGCATATTAGGCACGCCAGAAATGTATTCTCAAGAAAATCACTTACTGAATATTATGATTCAAGATTACGTAACTAAATACTAATTATATATATATAGATACCCTACCACAATTGACTCAAATTAGTTCAAACTGCGCGCAACCTTTTCTAAGCAAAGTGAGTGAAGCTACAGAAAATATGAATAATGCAAAATACAAATATATACGTAGTGGTGGAGCAGAACGAACAGAAGGACTTGCTGAAGGGAGAAAGAAAGAGAGAGAGAAAGTAAATTACATTAAAGATTTACAAGCCAACGATATATATAGGTGATCATAAATAAAGGAAATTACGTCGCGTCCCTCGCTCTTCTATTCTACTCGACTTTAGGAAACAAAACAGTGAAACTGGCTGCGACTGTTTTCTATCTCTGTGAAAGTATCTTGTGTGTGTATATAAATATAACGAAGGGGAAATGAAATAAAACAAATCAAAAACCAATCTGAACTACATTAATGTATAAATAATAAAATGTAACTTTTAGAATAGCTGCTTTCCCTACATAGACAGTTAAATTAGTGCAATCTATATACTAATTAGATTTTACAAACTTTGTAGACGTTAAGTAAAATAATGTAATAGAGGCAAGCATTATATAATATAACATTATCACCACTAATCAAATTTAAGACTCCTCTTACAGCCACTACTCGTAGATACAACAGTGAATGAAATTATAGAAATACAACAGTGAATAGGAGAATCAAGTAGACTGGTTTTATAGCGTAGGAGGACGATACGGGTGTTTCGACCAACCCTTGGAGACAATCTGTACTGTACATAAAATAAAATCTACATAATAAAAGCCAAACACTACCTATATACCCAAAGAACAATTACACACGACAACAACAACACAAAAACACCGACAACTACATACTATTACTGAAATATTAAAATTCTGTGTTTGCTCAAATCACATGAAATCAGAGTGAGCAGCAGGAACTGCTTTCCTTGTTCCAATAAATAAATGTTTTCTACTTGGAAGTATTCCTTGCAATCGACGTCCTGTCCATTCATTAATTGCATATTAATATTATTTATTTTTAGGAAGAAAACAAATTCGAAATAATTCATTCATTGTATTTATTCAGTTTCCGATGATGTCATTTATTATTTACACTATTATTTAGACTTGCACACATGCGTGGATAGGCTATAACAATACAAGTGGGTGGGGCAAGGTAAATAGGCCTAATAACAACTTTTTTCATTTATTTTCATTAACTATATTAAATGTTCACTTTTCCAATAACACATGATAATAATAGAATAAAAATGTAAACAGTTGAAAATGGTCGGAGAATCTCGTTGTATTTCTGTAGCACACTAACGCTCGCTTCTCTCACACCAACT
>JABASC010000518.1:0-38140 GCA_019776185.1 Plutomurus gul
GTCAAACCCACATCACCACACACACAACCAGAATGCACAAGGAACGCATTGACATGACACACGAGCATTCATATATCTGTACTATCACGCGTATCTGCAGCCAAAACGAAAAAGTTAAGACAAGACTCTAAAATGTATAGAGAGAGCACTCGTTCTGACAACGGAATGGCATTAATAATGATAATAGCTTAGAGCTCACTAAGACTCTAGATCATATCCATTCATATAACAGTGAACGTAATACTACTATAATTCACCTATTATGCTACATACCTCACTCTGTCTCTACATACTTGCATACTTAAAGATCACATCTGTGTAGCTGCTACCTACTTACTTTTAGCTATAGTTTATAATACTGACTTTACTTCTACTGTGTGTGTGTGTTACCTACAGATCTCAGAAAAGGCTTGTACCGTCTCACTAGCAGAACTATTGCAATCAGCTCGCATCGCACCCCGGCTATCACAACAAGCCTTCCCTATCTCACTTTATTGTTAACTATTGTTCGGCTTACTTTTGAACTGTACAGCTGCACTAGATACAATAATAACCAAGTGTGCTTATATGTACGTACTCTGACAATAGAGTGCATAATATGCGAATTCGAACTATTAATAACTTTTGACATTTACTTCGTTTGCAAACATTCATTTGCATACGACTTATATATTAGGGTATAGTTATACTATCCTTGCATAATACTGATTGAATACGATTTTATGGCTTTTAGCGTTTTACACTCCAAACCGACACTTATACCCACACTTAAACAGTTCAAAGTATTTCCCAATATTTCTCTACTTATATAGTGAAGTGACTTTGAGTAGTTGTAGAACATTCTTTACTGGTAATGTCGCATCCTGTGTGTGTAGGACTATATATTTTACAAAATGTATGTATCAAGTTCGGTATATTCCATATAAATATAGAGTTTTTGGTTCGAACTCGGGCTCATTTCAATTTCATTGAGAATGTGAAGGAGAGGGAAGGACTAGGACGTTATTACGAACAATCTACTTAGAATTGACTGGACTGTTCAATTTGAAGTGCACCATTTCTCCTTTTCCTTGTGGCATTTGGTTGTGTTTGATGATGAAACGGGTGTAGGAATGAATAATGATCTCCACTCTAAATCCTCACAATTGATCTTAATTGATCTCAATTCCCATTGCTAGTCAAGCCAAAAGCTGAGCTTGTCTAGAGCTCTGTGGCTCACAGAGGAGCAGACCACAACCGAACACAATTCATTCAACATTATTATTCTTCGAGTAGAACGCCCAGTGCATTGCAAACGTGTATCTCTGCAGAATGACTGAGTGAGTGACTCGGAGCAGAGCAAACAATCCAAAACTCGAGAAGAGCCAGAGACTCAGTCACTCACACACAGACACTTCCAAACTACTTCTATGTACTTTTCTATACAGTGGGACTGTCGTAATCGTCCTAAGATGGCTAATAACGAACAAATGTCTTGCACTCTATAAGTGCATATATCTACGTAAACCTTCTGTCATTACAATGGAATACAAAAATACAATCCAGGAGATATACAGCCCATTGTTATTGTGATGATATGATACCAAGAGTGAAATTAAGGAAAGAAGAAGGCGAAGAATTTCAGAGAGCATCGTAACAGAGAAAAATATTTAAATTGGAAAGTCTTGTACAATGTAAAACAGACGGGGCTGATATACTTACTGACATAACATAGTAATGTGAATGTGATGCAATGAATTGCCTCTAACTTTAGCTGACTGGGAGAGCGAAAGACAGAGAGAGAGAGAGAGACAGATCTTAGATGTAATGTTGGAGTGGAGGTAATGGCAGTAAAGTAAGTAATGGGGCGGCTTGAGCTCATTGTGTATTATGTGATGTTATGTCATGTAGGAGTACAGAGCAAGGGCGACTTCTACTCTTCGCTTCAACTAACTCATATAAAAGGAGGTTACAACGTGTCTACCGCTATATGCAATATTCTAATGCTGTGCTCGTACACTTATTTACTGCGACCAAATCTAGCCAAGCCACTCACAGTGGCAGAATGAAGAGCAGCGAGAAAGAGACTTAATTAATTGCCGGGATAATTAGTCTAGCAGTTGGTTGTTGTTGGAAGGTTCTGTGTCCTGGCTGGGATTTTACAACAAGCAAAAGAGAAGAACAGAGAGCGTTGAAGAGAGACAGAGAAGCCGAGAGGAAAATGCTCTTGGTGCTATCATGGCACTGTTTGTATCTCAGCAGCTATTGTATTGTAATGGTGATGCGATTCTGTGTTAAATTCAAATTCCAGACATTGAGCGATTTTTTCTTCTTTCTCAATTTAAAGTGAGTTTTTTCACTCTAATTCAGAATTGTATGAAATAAAATGAGCATAACAGAAGAGAGGACGACGACAATGAGGGCAGCTACTATACTGGGAGGTGGTAAAAATATTATGATGCTAGAATAATTCAATACTACTGAATTGTAACTTGTACTAATGGGGAAATGTATGTATATATATGTATGTATGCACCACATACTAGGAATGTGAAAAATAAGGCTATTCTCGTTATGCTTATGTCATTACCTTGTGGTTCCAGCAACATTTGAACATTCTATACGGGCATACACATGTATGACAGTGTGGCACTTATAGGTAGTATGTAGTAGTCGCCGGTAAAAGAGAGAAACAATTCTTTTGTTTCACAATGCTAATGTTGCATTTCAAATTTTAACTCTTTGTCTTCGATCCTGGTAATGGGTTGAATTGAGTCGAGTCAAGTCCGAGGAGCTCAGCCTCCTTCTCATTCTTCTCTCATCTGTGCTTATTAGTCAGTTTTCGCTTTGCCATACTTGTCGCTGTTTGGTTTGGCCGTCTTTACGGAAAAACGTGCCTACTTACTCCGTGCAATAATTACACCCTATTATATATACCATTGTATCCATGTCTCACTCCCGCACATCATTTGCCATGCTGACTTGACTTGATTCATCATTCCTTTTCTCATCAATGCACTACAGTGCCTAATACTACAGATGTACATTCGTGGTCGTCCCTTCATTCACTATGTATTGTAATTACTCGTATGACTACTTGCGATGTGATATTTGGTGGTTTAGTTTCCCTTTCAAATTCAAATTGTGTGTCGGTACTCCTCACACTTGTAGCTTAACAATTAGGATGCTTATCTGCACTCTGCGCCAGAGTGTGGAAAGTATACAGCTGTACCTTTGTATCTAGATGTGTGGGTACTTACTAATAAAAGGGAATATTATTCTCTTTGGATGACTCTTTGACTTATCGCGCACGGAGTGGTGTGCGAGGATTACTTATTTATAGTGGAGTAAATTCTGTGCGTACTGGAGTATACTGGAGAACTACCTAACTAATACCTTTTTTTCAGGTATGTGAAGATAGTACACAATCTAAGTAAGTGAATACGTAAGCCCTGAGACTTTGGTTTAGAAAAAGTTGATCTTTTCATGTTGCGTTACTTATGTGAGCATGAGGCTAAAAAGGGTCCTCTTATATCATAATGAATGCCAAAGTTAAAAGGCCAGCCTGGCATTTCAGCTAGATGAGGAAATTCCATATAGAGCCACAACAGCTACGCGAGCGATTATAATGACATGACATGACAAACAGTTCAATGCACAATGCTGCACGTTGTAAATACGAAGCAAAGCACTTTTCTATGCAAGCATCTTGTAAAACGAGCTAACATATTGTAAGTAATCACAATCAAGATGAATCTTTTTTATTAATCACAATCAGGTAAAGCCAAAGCTTTTACTTTATTTTCCTGAAGTTAGTTAGTTAGTTAAAAAGTGTGTTGGATGTAGAGTGTGTATGTGTGTGCACACAGAGACTCCTTAAGGTTCCTCGAGCTCAGTGCATGTCATAAAACGCTAGTAAAATACTTTGGATGCTTTTTCTTTGCCCATATTTTAAAAGTCGGTCTCTTTCCTAAGCGAGATTTATTTGGAAGAACTGTAGTTGTAGATCATGTGCATTTTGTTTTTGTTCTCGACTCTTTTCTCTCGAAGCGATCATTCCTTCATTCTCCTCGCCCATTCTCAAACAACTGAATTTTTCCTTAGAATCAACGAGCTTTCTGTGCCACACAATGTGGAGTGGTGGTAGTATGTAGTACAGTAGATGATTCTCCTTCTTTCCACCATCCACAGTCTGAGATAAATAAGAATAAGAAGCCCATAGCAAGAAGAGAGCACACTTGTGCACATTTATTTTATTTATTTCTTCAAATCCAAATCCTCCAAACCGAATTCATATATCACGAATAATAAATACGTGTACGTAGACGGAGAGCACTTGAAGCATAACTCTCACAGACTCCATTATAAACTATGGTGCTATGACATAAAATGTATTTCTGAGAAATGTCTTAAAGTCGAGTTCTCTATAGTGCAGTGTATCTGTATATCAAGGATGACTCATATAAACAGCCATTACATAAAGATTTACTTGTTATTGCGACCATCCCAGACCTTTCTATTGCTGTTTACAACTAAATCTCTAATTATGTTCCGATACGAGTTCAATTCTAAGTAAATGTCTTGCCATTCTACTTAATGTTACAGTTTACAGTTGTCATGCTATCTTTATCGAAGGCACTAAAGATCCTACAAGATGATTACATAAAATCTGCATTATACAAATCACCCATACATGACATAATACATGCATGAAATACATTCGATTGGTAATACGAGTGGTGCTGGAAAAGATACCGTTTTATAAAATGTGTATCTTTATTACATAGGATTGCACAAGCGTACATACAGCACACGGTCAAGCAAAAATTGAAAACATCTTTCAACTTGACTAAATCAATCTGATTCTCCACTCAAACAGTTCAATTGAATTCAGGTTACAATTCATCATATAATATTTCATCGTCAACGCAAAGTGTGTATGAATGCATAGATTACGAAATCTTAAATTCTATTTCTATCGACTCATTTTGTGAATGACATGCATAACCAGTGCTTAAAAAATACTTTAGCCATAGTCGAGTGCACATTCTTTAGTGAGTGCATGTACCTTGTTGATTAGCCTATATTTTATTTTTCGTTCTGAGTTGTGCTGCAACAGATATCATATTATTCGACAGACAGGCAGGAGAGCAATTGAAAATGAATGTAGACAAACACACGTACATTTGCAGAACGTATCAAGTTCGAATAGGATAAACAGTTGGTGTAAACTGAATTGAAATTAAAGCAATGTTAGTATCTTATCCTGTGTGTGTGAGTGTGTGGATGGTGATTGTGAGTTGAAAAGAACAGACGCAAATTACACATGAGTATTAAATAGCGAAAAGCTGTCGAGCAATTCTGACTTTTCTTATTTGCTCACTTAGTTAACTTATGACTCATTTATTTTTCCTTATATGTACGCAGAATGAAATGCAGGTTGAGTAATTCTTCATGTGACTACAAAAAAGAAAACTGTCAGAATGGAAATTTCTAATACTTCTACGTACAAAAGATAATTGTCGTAGCACAGATATGCACGTATTTACCTTATATTGTATCTCGATTATTAATTCTAGATTTTCAAAACATCTGCATCTAAATAGTGGATTTGTATAAGACAAGGATAGATTTCCTGAATGTACTTATCGTATGATCTGATATGACGGTGAAACGACTGTAATTTATGTTGGATAGACGATGAACAGAACAAAAGCTGTGAGTTAATCTCGCTTTCCTTATTAGTAAAACGGAAGAATTTGCAAATTATACTAAAGCTCGCCTAATACAACTATAATTTAGTTAATAAAATTAGAGAGAAATGTGTGCATTTCCTAATTGAAATTGCCCATGGGCTGTGCTAAAATGTGAAATATTCTTGGGCACATTTATTCCTCAAAGACTCAACATAAATAGCGAGACAACAAGCTCAAGGCGTGTCCTCAAAGGATCTAAGCAGCCAAAAAACTCGTTGACGAAGGAAATCACACGTAAAGCGAATATATCTCGACAATTCGTCGTTGAGTTAAGACTGAGACGCACAAACTCAACAGCAACAGGATCCCTTCACTTTGAGCGGCGACGAAACAGCATCAGCAGCACACATTACACAGAATACCGTATGCTCTCTGTTCTGGTCCCCATCAAAATTCTCAAGAGAGATTAAAACCTTTCACCAATTTACGGAAGAATTCCTTCTACATATATTTCATCTGTCATCACCAAGATAAAGAGGCAAAGAATGCTGGCTTAACTACATTCTAACCTGAGTCTGGCTTTTCTCATTCTCACAATTTTCGAGCCCTGTGCAATCTAATGTTCATGTAAATAGTAAAATCCATTGCAATTGCAAGCCAAAGCCAAACGCTTCCAGTCATCCTTGAATCAATTACCCTGATATACAGATACTTAGTCTTTCACAAGAATCTTCTGCTGAATTTCACTTCAGAAGGTTTTTTTTTGCAATAATCATGATCATGCTTGTATAAGCACTTATGTACGTACTAACGGACTCGAACCTTCCCTTAACACTTCAGTTACACTTATAAATGAGCCCAAGATCGAACTGAGCATTCAAATTTTCCTCTTTTCAACCACTCACTCTCGATTTATTTCAGTTAACTCGAATATCTCGCTCCTCACGTTACTAAAAAAAACATGCAGGGACGGAACTAGTAGAGAAAAATGAAATGAAATCGTAAAGCACATAGGAAACAAAAAAAAACGGTAATCGTGTCGGAAATTATCTGTTTGTACCCTTTTTCGCGTTATCAATTCCATTTCCTTACATTACATTGCACTATACAAGAAACATTTTAATCCTTCATTCACAGTTTCTGTGTGTTCCCATGAGATTCTTTGCTGTAGATCTTTCTATTTCTAATTTCTAATCAAAAGGACACAGAATTGACAAAAATATCGCCAACAGATCGATTTTCAATTTATCCTTTCTACAGCATACTAGAGGAAGAATAGGAAGAAAGAGTGTAAGAATAGGAATGAAGACCGAGCACTGTTGCACATAAAAGTGTATAGTGACGCAAAGATAAGCAAATAAAAAAATAGAAAGAGACACAGATGGGACATCCCATGAAGAAGGTCCAATGTGTGTGTGTGAGAGAGAGGATATGTAATACTACTTACTACGCAATGTGCAACAGGCTGCCCAATGCAATGGAATGGAAAAACAATCTAACGGGATCAGATCAGCTCCCAAAAAATGAAATGAAATAAAATTATAATGACGAAAAAAGGGTCGCTGTGCTGCAGTGTCTTGGTGAATAGTATAATTGTGAGTATACACTGTATGTATCTGAAGTACAGACAAGCAGCAAGCAGACTGTTGTATAGGAACAAACCTTGGACATTTATACCTATATCTGTATAGTAACATAGAGTATAATAAAAGAAGAGGATGGGGTAAGGAAGAACAGGACATGCTAGGACCCGGCACAATAGACGAGAGACACGAAAGGAAGGAATGACGCGAGGCAGAGGAAAGTACAAGACAAAAAATTGTATCATTTCCATTGCGCTGAGCTGACTGACTGAGCTGAATTGGTGAAAAGGGACGGGCGATGAACCGTTAAAATGGAATGTATAGAAATTGAGGATAGGGTTACATGACATCACATTGCACACGTTAAGTTACGTTATGTTGGTCTCCTGTACTATTTTTATGATTGTACGATGAAAGCAATAATAACGTAGTAGAAATAGTAATATGCATGTACACATGTGAGCCTGCTATGTATATACACCTATAGTAAATAAAGAAACAAGTACACACATGTGCATATGTCGTGTTTGAGTGGTGGTAAATTCAGTTACTCTTTCGATCCCTCATATCTGAAATACACTTGTAGGTAGACCATTAGGAAGTATTTCGAGATATTATTACAATTCCAATTTGGTGGCTTTCCTTTCCGTGTTCTGTGATGTTGTGTTTATTTTTTACCATCCATCCACACAGAAAAGGAATCCCGTACATGTGGAATTTCCTTTACGAGCTTCTGCTCACTTCAGTATATTACACTTATTATCATTTACCGCTATTCCCACACATTCTCTCAGGCTACTCCAATTTTACCGATTTGAGAAGAGGGTGTACTCAGACCATGTATCGCTACAGGCTAGCCTAGGAAGGAACACCAGTAGAAATGAAATAAATGAATTCAATTCAATTCAATTCATCTCAATTGCGATCTCAGATATCAAATGCCATCACTCACGCAATAAAAGCCAGAAAAATACGAATCTAGAGCAATCCACGTAAGTAAAGTAAATTGAACAACACAACAAAGGTAAAGACGTCAGCAGAGAAACATGCAGAAGGGAAGCAAAGGGTGAAATCAAGGTGAAGGTTGACACATTACAGAATAATATAAAAGATCCCTATCACTTCACATTTCACATCGCATCGTGGCCAGCTAAAAAGGAATATAGAGAATAGAATAAAATCTTTTAAGCAATCCCGTTGCTTTGTACGCAATTGTTTGTATTCGATTTCATTTCTTTCCGTTTCATAATGTCTGTCGCCTTTTATTCTCACAATACTTATCATTTTGATTATTTCTGGGAAAGACGCACTTGGATATGGTTACACACGAATAAAGCAACATTTCAATTCAAGACAAATCTAATGGAGCCAGAATTCTATTTTATTGCCTTTTTTCATCAAAAGGGTTTGTGGATTGAGTTTCAGTCACAGTATTTACTACATATAATACAAACTTATTCTTAGGATTTTTACTTGTTGTACAAGCCTGTTCGATAAAGCTGATAAAACGTCTAATATAAGAATCTAACCAGAACGTAAATTGAAAAAATGTATAGGTTGCTAATCTATCAAGTTACATTAGACTAAATTACTGTAGACTCGCGGGTGTTCCCATTTCTTACACTGAAAACTGCTAATATCCAATCTGTAGGAATGGGAATTAGAGTAGTACGGAGAAATCTCCTATGAAAAATAATCGAATCGATTAATTTAAATTTACAGGCACATTTAAGAGTACTAGGGACCGGTTTGCGAGTAGTTCTGATGTTTAAGATGTGAAAAGTGAATCGCATCAAGTAGGCAGCCTCTCCTACATATCATATACACTTTTTAATAATAACAATTGTTTATGCATGCACCAACACATCTTTATTTCTATTCACAATAACAATGTGATGGAATCACAAAATTCTGGAAATGAGCCTCCTTGGCTCTGTTCTGCTCTGCTGCTCCCTACTAAATTACCCTACACTAGTTATCCAACCTACCTAACTGAATTAGCAAGGACAAGCCAAGAAGACAGAGGGAATCTTAGCAAACTCGTTCTACTCTTTCCTCATTTCAAATCAACTGGACTCGAGTCAAGAAGAAATGAAGGGAAGTCAACGCAAAGGAAAACATGGACCAGTCAATGTGGGTTCGAAATGAAGCCTAGCCAGTTTATGTAGTTTCGTTTTTATTTTATGCTTACCTGCCATCATAAAATTACCATGCCATTCCTATATATTTCAGATAGTCCACACCTGAACAGACCATGTTTCTGCTATGAGCCACTTGTGGACGATTGACTTTCATCCTTTTTCACTTTACTCCATATCTCTCTCTTGTGCTGCTATGTATATCTGCCTCCCAAAGCCTTGGTCAAAACTTTCAGATCAACTTTGAGTGAAAGAGTGACTTAGCTGTGATGTGGTGTGAGCTGAGCTGACAATGAGCAATATAATGTGATAAAGGTGAACAAAACAGCATAAAAGCACACTTGAGCTTCAACTACTAAGTAGGTAAGTTGGTATGCAAATATGTCCTCACAATATTTCGTATTAGGTACTTATTACACAGCATTACGAGTAATAAGTATAATGCATAAGACTACATATGTGTCCCACAGACAGTACCTACACACAGAGAGGGAGATGCGATTCTCTCAATCCATTATCACATTTATTCAAAAATCAGGTTTCTGTCTAAATTGTTTTCATGTATTTAAATATATGCGGACCGTTTCATTCAATTCAATTCACTAAGCTTGTGCTAATGCAAGAAATTGAATCTTATAATCTTACATCAAATCGCACACCACACACATACACAATACACAACACTCACAAAAAGATTCTCTTAAATCCGTTGCTGCATCTAATCTCAACTTCACTCACATTCACTCATTTTAATTTGCACAACAAAAAATGACTTGTCAGCCATTTATAAAATAAGAAATACATAAGAAATTATTTTACATCCATTTACACAGGTTATATAGGCCCTTTTTCATAGAATTCTGCTTAAAGATTATTTGCATGCTACCGGCTGTCCATATCTGTCTTCCGTCTTTTAGCTTATTTTATTATTGATCTGTTAACTCATTGTCAGTACTGCGTTTGTACGAGATAAATTGCAAGACCATGTACCTGAAGTGCACGATGTAAGCAATACAAATACAATTGCACACAAAGAAAGGAGGAAATCTGTAGCTGCTATTAAGTCATCGGAAGTTCAAACTCAAGAATAAGTACATCTCTCGGAATACACACCGCACACGGTACAGAAATGATGACATGAGAGTCCCCAATATCGAAGTTCATTGTAATAACACAGGACTGCTAATAAATAAGCAATGGCTCATGACTTTCCACTTTCATTATCAGGATCGCAATGTAAGTCGTTTTCCACAATAGTTGGATGATGTTTATGTTATAGAAGTAAGGTAACGATATCAGTACAAAGTATTTGCTTTTAGAGCGGTTTGGTGTGTACGGTGGCTTTAGTTTCGCAGCCCTAAATGATTACAAGGAATGGCTAACACAAAACAGTCAATGTGTTGCAGTGTAATAAACTAAGACAAATCTGCCTGAAGCACTTTCAATGAAATTGAAGAACACACAAAAGAGCGCAAAGCAACAGTTCACTTCACGTTCATGTATAATTCGTACAAAGGGGAAAAATATTTTAGCCGAAAAAACAGAGGAATGGAATGAAATAGACGGAAGCAGAGATTCAGCATCGTACCAGTAGAAAACATTCATAATTATAATTATATGTATGGAGCAAAGTTAGCAGTAGTAGTAAGTACTACCTTCTACTTACTGTAAGATCCTAAAAAGAAGTTTTGTCTCCTCCAACCAATGTAATAGGCAGATAGACTTAAAAATAAATTTTCGTATCTTTTATACACTTACGGTTAAGCATTGAGCACGATTGCCTCTGAGGCGAATTTTAGACCAATGCTCTGCCTTCACTGCAGATATCTTGTTGCCGTCCATCCACATTGGCTTTGATGTTACATTATACTATGAACTAACTAATGTTACAACTTTATACTACATTCCTACCATATTTATCACAATAAGTGAAGATTTTCCGATTGGAATCTCCGCGTTTTGTTCTTTTATTCTCGTCTGTGCCCATCTTTCCCTATTATTCATTCATACTGTTACAATCAGAAATTGTAACGTAAAAACTGTCTGTTTGTAGCCACGACGCAGCGAGCTGCATTAGTTATAAGGAGTAATGCTTGCAACTGCTGGCGTAATGGGTACCTTCCTACAACATTTATTAGACTTAGCTATTAATGTTACGTACAGCATTACATTTACACTATATCTATAATATACTATATATATACATAGTCGACTTTATGAATGTGTCATGAAGGAATGCTAGAGCCGCAAAAGCCTTTTCATATTTTCATCAAAAGATTTCTAAGGAATAATACGAAATCAACGTAACATTGCGTTCATTGCATTGGATTCCATTGCATTAGCATGACAGAACAGGACAGCACCGACAAAGTTAAAAGAACAAATCCTCCCTACAGATAGCTACTCTGTGCAGTAAAACTGTACGCAAACTTAAGCTAACAATAAATGAGTAGTACAGAGTATATAGCGTGAAGGAGAGAGAGTACCTAAAAACTGTAAGAGATGCTTTAAAATATAATATCGCTGTTGCATGTAGTCGCATTTGTTGCGCATTGTCCTCTCTATTTTCCCTACAAGCCACTAAATCCTTCTCTAGTCAGCACCATTAACTTCTTTCTTCTTGATTGTGATTTGATTAAGAGAAGATAGGCAGCAGTAGACAAATGTAGGAAAAACACTCGAAAGCACTACGTGCAACAGTGGGTTTGGTTACTTTGGCTTTGGTCCGCTTATATCGACTTAAGGTAATTTGTAATTTATTTCCTATTCTTCTCTAAAAGTCCACTCCTTATGCTTCAAATACGAAACAAATACATATTAGTCAGTCAGATATAGACTGTGTAGACGGACAAGAGACTCCTTTCATTCCCATTGCTTAAATGGCAGACAATAAATACGGGGCTTGACTTAACTGCAGTTGGCCAGAGCGTTCTCAGCTCAAAACTGAATTCTCTTAATTATATAATCGAGTGAAGTGAAGTACACATTAACTACCTACTCTCGATAATAAAACGATAGACAAGTTCGTAAGATAACATTCCACTCAACTCTTTACCTTCAGTTCGCTTCGTTGCCTCTGAACGTGTATGTACCAATGGTCTCTTCTATGCAATCGCTCGATAGCTTTTACCGACTCAATTGTTTCCCCAAAAATGTACTTGTGCTTTTCGATGGTTTCCTTCTATTGGTATCTGTGTGTATGTGTGTGTGTTTAGTGGAACACAGTCTAATTGAGCCAAAAAATCCCCATGATTATTCCATTTGATTGGGGAGAGCAATTTGAAATTTGCCCTGGCCTAGATTATATTGCATTGTGCATTGTGTTCCATGTAGCATTACTGCACAGTGCATTGTGCTTACAGTCGATTAGTACTGTGTTGAGTGAAATTTTCCTCTTAAAATGAAGCAGGCTGTCTATTCTCTGCCGAAAAAGGGATAGTGGGACGGTCAACCCGTGCGTCCAACCGTCCAGTCCTACTTAATGATATAATGGTACTCCAACACACAAAGTACAAACCACATACAAGATTCCAACACCAAGTCACATTATGAACATAACGCCAAACCTGAGTATAATAATTACAAGTGAGAAGGCATTAAAGGAAACTCAACAGTTACGGAGAGGCAAAATGTTACAATCTAAGTAAACGATAAGATCCTCGTACAATACGCAGTAGTTTGTACCTAAATAGCCAAGCCCTGTTCAACTAATCTCTCTAGGCTCTCAAATAGGATCTACTACTATTCGCTGCTCTATACTTTCCAAATATTACATATAAACACAGTCGCAGCTTCAACGGGTTTATTATTTCAGTACCTATCACATTACACATACCACACTATACATCATACCATTACTTTTAGACACAAAAGTGGACTGCTTTTAAGATTGCCGTTGGGGGCTTTGAATCTTTTCCTTTCTGTATTGCGTATTGACTGTGTAACTCCTAATATTTGGCTTGAGATCTGCTGAAATCTTATCTACAGGAACAATCAGACAGAAATACACAAGTCAATAATACATAAATGATAGTGTGTGCTGTTGTAATTTCCGGTGCAACATAGTATCCTTTCTTTATCATACTAATTTCGACATACAATTTCATTTACTTGGCCTTCGCTTTTCTGCCTGTCCGTTTTGCTTGACTTTTGTGATCTTTCCTGGAGTAAACCTTCTTACTACAAAAACTAAATTCGTGTGTACATTTCAGCTCACATTTATACGGAAAGATACAAAAAGATTTTACTCTTTTCTTGTAAATTCGAATCTCTTTCGAATGTGTCTACTACATAGTAGCGAACAATACTTGTTGCTCAAAGAATAAAACTTCCTCGGTGGACTACACTGTTGCAAAGAAAATAATGATAATCTGATTCTCATCCCTTACTCTCTATCCAGTGGTCTAGACAGAAATGGATTCGATTCCATCACTTATACAGAATGGGAAAGTGAAATGGTAGATGAAAATAGAGAAGAATAAAGTAGGTAACCTGAAGGCGAAAAACCTGTGGATTGTTTAATATTAAACTGACTCTATTGCATTGTGCTGGTGTAAGGTAGATGTTCACAAAAAGAATGAAATAAGTAAGTAAAGGCGAGACCAGTCAAAGAAAATAGAGAAGAACTCCCCAAAATTGAACTTGAGATTTTTTACGGCTTTAACCCTTACGCTACATAGGTTACCAATGGAAATTGGTTTGGTTGGCTCAACTCGATATTGAGCAACTGGAATCTAAAGCCTTTTAACCCTTTTCCCATCAAGATTTCTCTCAGATTATCCACATGTTTTTTTCACTTGCCGAGAAAAATTCCCAAACTAACTTGCCCTATAATATGTACATACTAGCTATATGTATAGAGTAGTAAAGCTTTATTTATATACAGCACCATTACGTTTACGATTCTTTAATATCACCACGTTTTACGTAACTTCATGCTTTCAGAGTACATAAAACTAAAGCCTAATAGAGAAAGTAACTATATTAACTAATAACAGCAGTCTACTACGTGTGTGCTGTACTTATACATGACGCTAAAGGGTACTTAAACGTCAAGTTAGCATTGGTAGAATGTTGGTTCGACCAAACTGTGACACAACATGTACCTAAATACCATTCTACTACACAGCATCGAACTTTAGGTCAGAACAAGCCACCAGCAGAATATGCAGAAAAAATCTTTTTATATGCTGTTGAATAGGGTATTGAATTTCTCATGTTATGTAATGTGATGTGAGTGAGTGAGGATGGCGAAAGGAAAGAAGGAAAAAGTACTGTAAAGAGTGGGATGGGTAAATTGAACTTTCTGTGGAAGTGCTGAGTTTTTTCTTTCTTGGATAAATATGGAATCCAATACTTACACATCACATGGCATACTTAATGCCCACATACTAACTCTTCTCCTCTCACTTCACATGCGATAAGAAAAACACAACAGGTCTTCAAAGTAAAATGACGAAACGATGAAAAACTCTGTAAGTAAAGAGAAGAAATCTAAAGTAAAGGGTTGAGAGTTTGGGTGAGTAGAGTAATTTTATCTTAGACCAATAATGCTAAATAGCAAGCAGTCGTGTAAAAAGTCTCAAAAGCTTTTCTAGCAAGATACCAGCCGCTTGCTACCATTGTGTGTCTGTGATTTTTGTGTACACACTTAATGCTTTCTTTTCGTTGCTCAAATAATTTTTTTACTTTTACATTTAGAAAGATTCTTAAAATTAAATACTAACCAAAAGCGAACAAGTCCAACTGAGAGTTTATTTTATAGGAAAAACGCTTTTTCCGACACTTGTACACCATTAACTTATATTTCCATCAGCTAAGCGAACTTTTTGGAATTCAATTTCTCAAGGTTTCCAAAGTAAAACTCAGATTTAGCAATTTCATTCATCTGTGTCACTTCTAAATGTCCTTTATTTTAATTCTTACATTGATTATTTTATTTTATCAATAATCTACATCAGATAATTGAATGTTGAAATGCAAGCAGTCTGCTTGATGTGGACTTACTATTTAATAGAATTTTAGATGAAATTGTATTCATTTGGCGCATATTGTAATGCTCAGCGAAAAAGATTGGAATTAAAGATAAAAACTCTCAAAGTGTAATGCCTAAAGTGAGAGGTCCTTTACTCACAAGATTAAAATTAAAATTAGGATAAGAATAGAATAGAAAATTAGCCATCTAATACACACTACTTGTTGGCGGCAGATATTACATTTAATGCATAACACAAATAACACATTGCAAGCTCATTTACATGGACATTGGTAGTGCCACGTATGTTTGAAATACATAAGCAAAGTATACAGTAAGTACTGCTTTCGCTCCATTATAAAATACAAATACTATAAACCTAATGGATTCAAGTGTCTTTAAAAGTCAACTTCATTCGATCATAATAATCATCAGAGTTGTTTCGGTTTGGTAAGTTTAGCCTTTAGTTGGGCCAAAGCAGAGCTAATTCTGTTTTTCAGATCATAGAGAAAAATCCTACACGTCCGATGATCGTACGTGTAGGTAGAAATTACAATTTCTTTCTGTTCTGATAAGAATTTCCTCATTAATGTAACCAGCATGCGGTCGTTGATTGTCTTGTAAGTCAAAGTTAACTTAACTCACCTGATTGTGTTATGTTTTGTTAGGCTGTGTGCTGTGTCTGTGTGCAGCAGTGCAGCTGAAGTGAACAAAACTTGAGTTTGCATCGCGTCAAACTTCGATTATATTGAAAAAGAATCTACAGAAAAAATCTTACCTACCTGCCTACGACGACTCTTGCCTATACATCTACCTACCATAGCATGTAAGTAGTAGTTGAAGAAACCAATGAAAAATTGTTATTCATGAAACACCCATTCTGATTGACACTTGACAGTTTGGGATATTAATAGTTTATATGCTTGTGCTTTGACTTGCCCTTAAAACTTCAATAGACCATTACATTGAATTGCCATCGTATGCACAGCCCTCTTCATCTGTATTGTTCATTGTGAGTGTACATAAAGAAAGACAAACCACAACAAGGGCTCTTTTCCACCAGTGTCTACTACACGAGAATGCTCATGGGCTATTTTCATATTCCATTTCCATCCAAGTAATCCGTTCAGTCCTTTGCATTATTATCTGCATTCACTATTTTACCGTGGACATACTCACATCACATCTTTTTTCTGATAAAATTTCGTAGCGGACGCTGACGAGCAACCAATTTTACGCTCCTGGCTGGCATATACCTCACCACTCAATTCCCTCTACTCAAACACATAATAAATATATATACATACTACTTTTTACATATATAGACTATATATCACTGCATACACAATTTAATCTCAACATGTCGTTCATTATATAAATAATTCCCTCTGCTTTCAGACGAACCGTATGCTTTACCCTACCTCTGTGATATTTATTGCGCTTATTACACACACTCATCGCTTCCCTATGCATCAACACTTGTACAGCAAGAGAGAAGTTTTCGAGAAACACCTTACCTTCGTATTACTTTTCTACTTATTGCTTGTCTCAACACGATCGAAACAAAGATTTCCGACTACAAAAAGCTATTTTTACATTTCTTCCTTCAGCTCTACCATCTTACATATATCTTATAGTCAGTCCGAGAAGGAACTTTAATTTACTACTGCTTTCATGCAGTACATTCTTAAGCTGGCACAGTATAGCACACACACACACACCTTTATTTGAACTTTGCTCGTTTACACGAACGAAGCCATTAGCAATAACTTGGTTTTACCTTACGCTAACGCAACTCAACTTAACTATCTAGCACATCACTCATTACTTTTAGTTCGTATCACATCTACGTAAAGCACATCACATCTCCCATTGTTTCTTCACTAACCTTTAGGCAAAGCACCATACCAAACCATGACAAATAGACATTCCTTCATTCAACTCATTTGCATAAATTAAGTATTTCGCTATAGAATACAAGTAGGTACACACATACCGTAATTACTGCATTGAATCAATTCATCTGCTGAAATAATTTGCTTTCATGACTATTCTCGTTTTTTAAGTATGAATTATTAGAATTCCATAGAACGTCGATACATTCTGAACACAAAACATTTCATATTTTATAGCCTGTGCTCATTAATCTCAAGCTTAATAAATAAGTAGTAATATTCGTGCAGAATTTCTATTTTACATGTAGTATTTATTTACATACTGGTTCATAAATATCCTTTCCGTCATTCATTCGCAATGCAAATTCTGGTGTTAAATTTTTTCCTTGAACTTTTTTGCTTTGAACAGATTTGGTTGACGAAGGCGACAGATTTAATTCGAAAACACATTTCACGTTATATCCCATAAAACACAGTAAACATAATATAGGAACTTATGCTTATACTTACTATACTTACATTGAATCTACTAATAGAAGCCAAGCATTCCATATTCTTAACCCTTTCCCAGTTCAAGTGAAAAAAGCTTAATTAAGATGCTATGGGAGGAGTTGGTTGCGAAAGAGAGGGCTTTAAAAAGTAATAAGGGAAACGTCAAGACATGAGGTATGGGCTATGTAACTGAATGTAATATCCGTACTACAAGCACATAACTATAGTAAGCTATTATACAACTTTAATAGTTGTATATCAGTAGACTATATTGTAAGCGCGTGAGCAGGCAAAGCCGCTTTTATTGTTTCAATATTACGCAAGGAAGACAACGTAACGTGGTATTATATGGTTAGTTGGTTGACTTGACTTGGTTTTCTTTGCGCTGCGTTGAGTTGTTTTGGCTTGGCTTGCCGTGAGATCGGATATTAGTGGTGGTGTGGTGGTGGTTGGTTGTTCTGTACAAATCTTAGTGAATCTGAAGATTGACAGTAATACGGCTCGCGTGTGCTACTGCGTAACGCCTCACTTTAGCTCCGACTCTTTCATTAAAAACCGGAAAGTGAATTTCTCCACCGCCTACACGAATTTGTCAATTTTTTTCTCGCTTTCCCTCCTTACTACCATTGTAAAATGTGTATTACTTTATAAGAGGAGGGCGATATATACACACACTGTATATATGTGTGTGTGTTTGTAAGTACCTACTTACATAGCTGAAGTGAGTGGCTTGGCTGACTCTGTGGGCAAGTCAGTCAGTCAGTCATTCAAGTCAACTCCACTCACTCCGTTTCAGCTCTTCTTCTTTTCTACTATATGTATGCATTGCGCTTACAGTCATATCCACATCAGTCGGTCCGTCATGAAGCAGAACAGGGAAAAAAATACACAACACCTCCACGGACTCTGCGTAGTCTGTTCTGCATAATCTCTCTCCCTCACTGTATACCTTCTTCTTGTAAATAGTAGATAGCACCTTTATCAACGATGTATCAACCGTCTAATGTCTTCACCTCCACAAACTCAATTCAATTCAGTTCAACTGACTTGACTCGTGAGTGAATTAGTGGCCAGTCAACAACAGCAGATTTTATAGCACGGTGGTATATGATGCAACAAATGCAAAGCCATGCATCAAATTCAATTTAGACTCTGACGAGTCTAAATTCAACATTCAGCACGTTCTCAACACTCGCTCTTGACTTTTACTTAAATTATGTACATTGGATGCATTATATTACACAAGAGGACAGTAAAAGTCTTTCTCTGGACAGTATGAGGTGCGTAGTAGCGCACGTAGTTAGTATAAACAAGTGTTGGGAAAAAATAATGAAATTCCTCCTGCTGTCCCAAAGAGCACAGTAACGAAATGTAGTCTTGTCTTGTCTAGTTGTCCAGTTCATAAGTTGTCTTGTTTAGGCAGCCACTATTAATGATATAAGGACTATCTGTAACTAACTAGGTTTCTTTGTAGTGGCTCAGTCTGTGTGTGCTTAGAAATGAAGGGCAGAGAACACAGATGTCCAGTCAAGTCAAGTCTTCCAGCTACTGGTAACATAATATTGTCGTAATAAAAAGTATTTCATATCCCATCTCAACAGAGATCCATTATATACGATCCTGACTAACTCATAAAATATTCATACTTTTCAATTGTGAATGTTGCTCTTTTCCTTGGATGCGTATGTTGTGTGTTGGTGAGGGCTGCTGTTCACAAATGGTGGTAAGTACAGTCGAGTCTTGCATTCAATTCTAATGCTAGTACGTTTGAAAGAGACGAGAAACGAGAAACAAGAAAAAGAAAAGACAGAGAGACTTTAGATTTTACACAGAGTACATAGAGTTGAGCCAAGTGAAGTCAAGTCAGTTTTAAGACTGAGAGAGCAGCAGCGCAAAGGAGGAGAGGTGCATTATGCTGTTGCAGTTTGTTGCAGTGTTCCTTATAAAATATCTGACAGATTTACATTATAGTATTAGCCAAGACAAGGGAAGGGAAGCCAAGTGTTTTTCACGGTATTAAGATACTTTGAATAAAGATGCTGCATGTAAGTTACAATGCACACAATGCAACGTAATACAATGGATTACATGTATTTGGTATAGAAAGTGAAATAATATAAGCTGTACCGTCAAAACCCTCTCTTCTCCATAATTAATCATTGTCGAGAAATTCTTTGAGATATTTTTTGTACATACTTGTATTAAGTTCTGACTGAGTGACTGAAGAAAACTTTGAGTTGAGCTCACAGAGAACAGAGCAGAACAGAGCTCGGCTCTCAGTTCAGCTCAGCTTCTCCCTTCTTCCAAGAGTAAGACAAATAACGATAGATTTTTCAAAATGAACGAGCTGATAAAAGAGAACTCCTCAAGGTCCGTCCTCCTCTTGGTCATCATTTCGTAGGATTTGCCTTTGACGGGGAAAGAAAAAAGACTCTTTCTACTATAACAGTTTCAAAGTTGAGATGCTTCGTTTTTCCTCTCCTCCTGCTGCACACTCACTCACTCACTGGCTTGCATTGCAATGCATTCTACATTGCCTTCAGCCACGCTACTATAAATTGACCTATTCATACTTTTTCTTCAATTCCTCAACTTACTAATCCTATCTATCTTATTACTTGACTTCTATTGGTTTCCCTTCGCTTTGCCTTGACTTGACTTAGCTCGAACTCAGGAATTCACTATTCAACATTTTTATCCTGGTGGTGGACTCGACTTAACTTGAATCACTTCAATCGAATTGAAGGAAGAGAGCAGCAACGAAAAGAAATCCAATGCCAAGTCCAGTCAGGATTCTCCTGATTTCAATTTGATAGCTGTGATTGTTATTCTTGTGAATTAAGGAGTCTATTTGAGAATCCCATTCCCCATTTCTCAAATCCCTCTCGGCTTGCTGCCTAATGGCCAACATTACAATCCCATTGTACTCAATACTCATACATACATTAGTGAATAGGATAAGTAGGCAGTTAGATCACCGTGATGTGACGCAAGAAGCGATCCAACGATGAAAAGTTGTCAGAAATTTTTTTTACCACCGACTATTTCTAATTTATAAATTCCAATCTCAATGCATGTCATTAGAGAATCATCATACTACGTACAATAAGACACTACTACGCAGCCTACCACCACCACCACCACCACCACACGAGGCAACAGAGAAGCGAAAAAATAAAAAAGGAGCAGTCTTATATCATGTCCCATCCTTCGTCTTTTCTTCTTTCAGAAAACAAAACTTTGTTTACGTATGTCCTTAGGGGAAGTAGGTGCCATTTATGGATTTTCGAGGAGCTTTTTTCACTTTTCAGGGCTTTTTGCCTATTACTATCCCTATACACTACTTTATTACTATTACTACTGGCGAGGATTAGTTGGACAGCAGACTATACCCAGAAATTTGATGATACGTTTGTATATGCATAATATTGGAAAAGAATTGAGCACAGTCCATACGGTCTCTCTCTCTCTCACTCCACCACTCACCTTCTCGTTAGTATGGCAAGGTATTGGTACAGTTGATAGTTTGGCTTTGACTCAACTCTGTGGCTCGTTTGCCTGACTAATTCCACTTGGTTTGCTTTACCTTCATCTGCTTCATTCTGTTGGTAAGGTATTGTATCGTCTCTATTGTATAATAAAATAGGTAGTAGCGACGAGCAACATTACATTTATTACATTAGAGTATGCACACGAAGACCTGCTGCTCAGCGAGAGTCAACTCTCAGAGAGACTCACAATCAGACCAGACCAGGCCAGACAAGCAGACGAAACGAGAAAGAAAAGAAGAGTCTTTCCACATAGTGTATAGTGCACTGTGTGCACTTAATAGTAGAATCGAACAAACCCAAGAGCAACACAGAACGCGCGGATTGTTCTACAGGTTTTTCATTTCATTTCGTTTCTTTTCATAAAATAAAAGACAAGGGAATCCACTGGGGAGCTGGCTGCGAGAGCTGCGCCGAGCTGTTGCTTTGCAATATGAGAATGCCAAGCTTTTAACATAACACCAAAGCCTTTTTTGTCTCATTAACTCATATACAAGGAAAGAAACATAATAATACATGCATGAGAGTAATTACGTGTTATTGAGCTTTTATGGAAATGGAAATTCTTACTCACTCATTCTTAGACTTTTGTTCGTGGAACATGAAACTGCCTTGTTATGATCTCTTAACGCCTTATTACTGATTCTATTGTAATATTTTTCTAACAATTCAGTAATTCTTATCTTCAAAGGTAAACAATGAGTCCCTATCTCAGTATTATGTAGAAAAAGTATTTTACGACACAATTGCACTCATCACTCTTCCTTTACAGTGAGAAAATACCACAAGGACTTATAAATATAGAATATAATAAAGTAAATACGAGCAAGCCTGTCTGCACAGAAATATTCGGTGCAAACAATACATTATAAAGCAAGCATAATAATGTGGTGTCACGTCGATTCACTGCAAAAATGAATTAGCACTTATTTATTGCTTGGTGATAGCCGCTGCCTTGAGCATTACGTCATTTTCTTCTTATGTGCATTGGTGAGATCGTATTACTTATGTGTGCAACTCTCAAGTGGGTATTTCTATTTCATCCCAATCTGTGAATGTGATTGATGGTGCAGGTCAACCCTAAATTTAGCCTTCTCCAACTTACTTAACTCAAGCATTTGATCAAGAAATCATATGGGGAAAACACGAAAGACATATCCACGTATTTAAAAAAAACTACTACACCTACTAACTCAATAAGATCACAGGGGAGTTGAGTTTGAGTGTGGCATGTAGGAACTACAAATGCTCAATCTAACTCACAATCATTAGTCTTTCCACCTACATGCTCTCACTCACAATCAAGAGAGTAGAGAGACCGCGTAGGGAAAGAGGAGAAAAAATGGAAAAGAGCAATTTATTACCAAAATCATTCTCTATCCAATCCACTAACTGCACAGTAGACTTCTTAACCATATGTGTATATATAAGTAGAGAGGCTTTAGGATTGCAGCTTTAAATACTAAAATAAATAATATTCCCGTGTCGTGTCCATTCAAGCAGCTCAATCCATTATGCTATCGCATGCATTACATTCTTTAATTTTCTTTTACCTAAGTAGTTGGAACGGTATACAAAGTATCCCTATACTTAAGATAGGTGCACTCTCGATAGTGTTGCGTCTCTGTAATAGTATAGACAGACTGAAGACTAACTAACTTAAGTTAGCTGACGGACTGACTGATGATAAAGATGATAGGACGCTACAAGACCAACTTATCAAAATCAAGTGGAAGTTCATTTACTATTTACAACAATAAGTCTTGGCTATATAGTGACTGTAGAGTAGATGACTAAGAATAATAATATGGTTCCTTATTTGAAAGGAGTAGCTACTAGGAGAATGCAGATGTAGAAGTTAAGGAACAATCTTATAAAATACTATACATATGTAACGCAGTATACTCTGTACTATATAAATATGTACCATTTACCTATCTAGCGGTTTGGGATCGAGCTCATTTCAGTCTGTCCCTAGATTTTTTGCTCACTAAAGTTTTATTTCATACTGGTAGACGTATGCAACACGTTAAAAGTATAGCTGTGCATATGATTATACAGAAGAGTGGAATATGATGCCTTCCATGACATGAGTAAGTACAAGCACAAGTATAAATACCGAACTGTAACTCAAGACCTGTCGACCCTCCGTACGAAATTTGTCAAAATGGACGTGACAAGAAAAGCACTTGTTGTTTTTAGACCATAACATCACAACATCCGCTCTTCACCATCATCACCACTCGGAGAAATGCGCTTTATGATATTACAACAACTGCTATTATTAAGATATCATAACTACAGCCTGCTGCTTTGTTCATGCAGTAGTTATTACAATAAATTAAATTGTAAAAAAATGGGCTCACATACAAATATGCACTACTAATTTACCAGTAAGAGAACAGTATCGTAAATAGGTTTTCTACGATTAAAATGAACGTGTCTTATTTACATTTGACTTGAAACGGTTGGCTATTTAGTAAATGATGGAACGCAGGATTTCTAATTTTTCAATGACCTTACAGCAATAGAATGTGACATGTAATTCTAACTTGAAAAGTTAGAGTTACTTGTCATGTTGAATGTTCAATTCATATGTACATACATTAATGTACATGTTCGTATAATTACAAATTTCATGTGTACAATTGGATGAGTGTGTCTGTACCGTACACGTACCATTAGTAGAAACAAAACTAACGTGCCAAGTAAATCTAGATATATGTGCATAGTAGTAAGTAGTTACAGTTAGCTCGAGTCAGAGGCGGCATTTATTATTGTTGGTAAAGCCCTGTTGTTGATATTAAAAATAATGTTCATTTCAGAAAGCAGACTTCATACGACTAGCTTGTAAGAAGTTTCTGTGGGCTTCATTGTTGCCTTTCTACTATCAGTAAAGATGTATGATGCGCTGTAAAAGTAAACGCTCTTGACAGTATAGACAATTCGTTATTTTCACAAGGAATACTTACAACACTTTATTCTGATTATAATAGGTCGACCTCAACAAACTCATCACATTTGTACTTTTATTAAAGTTGTACTGTATGATTGTACTGTACCATGCACTCAAATCTAATCTTATACTCTGCAAGTTCCATATATAGGTCGCACTCGTGCATAAGCCGCTGCAGAACATTACCCATTCCACTTACTATGTATACATATATTTTTAAGCAATGCGCAGATTTGAAAAACCAATATGGACCGTTGTCTGCGACTTATGTATACACACAAAGACACGATAGAGTATTTAGTATTCCAAATTTAACATGAAGACTTTAATAAGTGGTCTAAATTTATGTAAGCACTAGACAATACAATGTTAAAAATACCTGGATGCATATTTATGTATGAAGTACACAAAAGTTGACTTGGCTAATACTAATGGTTTAGTTAAACTGACGAGTAATAAGAAGCGAAGGGTATGGATTGAGATTGGATGTTTTGAATTTAGTTACTCTATTGAGATTTGTCTTGTCTTGTCTTCTTAATGTAGCTCGCCTTGTCTATCCATTCTTTTTCCGCTGCTGCTTATACATACGCTGGTAGACTTGCTTAATTCAACTAAACCCCAAGACTCCAACTAGCTTTTGCTCTAACTGAAGAGGTTAAACATTTTAGCTGAGTCACAGCCAGCACACTACTCACTACTATCATCATCCAGTACGACCGAGCACTATGTGTGTACTAGAGATAGACAGACAGCTTAAGACTTAACTAACATAACATAGAGTGTAGACGAAGACAAGTCTCACAGAGAAGAACCTAATATAATAATAATACGTACGAAAGTTGAAAGTATGCATAAAGCATAAAGTAAGCATCAATCCATCTCCTCTTTCATTCTTTCTTTCTTTACCAAAGTTCCTTTTTTCTCCTCATTTCCATTTTTGGGCAGACTCAGACTGAGTGAGTGAGTCGGATTTATTTATCTATCTATCTACACTCACTCGCTCTATCCATTCCACTCACTTTCTGTGCATTGCATACTTATGGCAGCACAGCTTATTGTATTTTATGTAATAAAGTCATGCTACCTTTCCTTTATCACACGGTTTACTTACATCAACTCAACCATCTTTCCTTAGTGTGTGTGTGTGTGTGTGCCATCCAGCCTGAGTGCACACATTTTCCACTATCTCTTACCATTCCACGAGGAACAATACAAATAATACAACGAATCCTTCAACTCTGTTTCAGTATTTCGTAAACGTTGATTTATTTATCCTCCACGTTCGTACTTGTAGTAGTAATCGCTTATATCTGTATTAAACTTTCGAATATTCCAATATTTTGATGCGTCATATTTATGACTGCCATTACTCTCTGCTACTTTACTAGGAGGATTTCTTTAAAATATTACAACCACTGCAATTTCATTACTATCGAATTCCTATTGTTGTATTGACATGTAGGTAGAAGAAGCATTCTTCTTGTATCGCTCAACTTGAGTTAATTCAGATGTGTGTGAATGTAAGTGTGAAGGTGCACCATCTTGCCAAATACCTCACTTACTATGTACCATGTATATAGGAGGATACAGTTTATTAAAACAATGCCTTTCATGTCGAATGCATTCCGTTCTGTTCGCTTCGAATAATTATGCTGCAATAAGGAATGTCAAGTAATTGGAACTGTGATTGTGACTGTTTTTGCCTTACTCACAAATTAAATATTATTGTATTACAAAACAAAACAGCAATGAAATGATATTTCCCCATTCTACTTATTGCCTTTGTTTCCTTTGTTCATTGTTAGGCAGAAATAGCATCGTCTTGTAAGGAATTCAACTTTCCTCAGCAAATATTGTGCCATAAATGCGAATAATGGACAACGGGTAAACCCCTTCAAGACATTCTGCCAAGCTCTTTTCAAGTGCATTCATTTATGAAGAAATTCTATACACAGTAGACATCCTACATGTTTTCCTACACACTTTCATAGATGAAGAATGTAACATTCATAGTACATACCTTGTCGAAGGTTTTCAGCGATTCCATAAAGTCCTAACAGTTCTTTCATCGTCGTCTCAGCAAAGTCTGTTAACACAGTGGAATTATTGTTCGTGGCCAAATTGTGTATACTGTTACTACTGCTTCCCGTGCTACTCGTGATCATTAAATCATTTGACCGTCCATCCTCGTACAATTCTGGATTCCTGGCTAAGCGAAGGTCCATAGCCATCGAGGCAGGGAAATTAACAATATTATTATTATTAATATGATGATGGTCTTGATTGCCAACAGGGTGTGAATTATTCATAAAGGAGGGGTCATGGAGGTTATTATTGTTTAGACTTTGCAATGGACTCATCAACGACCCTTTATTCGGTTTTCTCCAAAGTCTCTTTGAGTCTGCGAAATAGAAGAGAAATACACATAACAAACGGGCTCATTTAGAAAGAGTTTAGCTATTAAAAATGATGGCTGTTATTGTAGTCAAAGGGGAAGGGAAGACAAGGTGTTGAGTAAAGGAGCCTTGTCTTGTCTTCTTCTCTGAGGAGATTTAAAGCCGAAATGCAGATCTCTGATGTCAGAAAGAGGACTGGACTGGGCAAGCCAGAGGAAACAGCAGGGGAGGATATAGTGTGCAGAAGCTTCTTAGAGAGGAGAAAAACTGGCTCATTATTGTTAAGGAGTGGTGGCTGGTGGCTGATGGTGTGGTGGTGGATGGTGGACTGGTGGTAGCGGTGGTTGACTGACTGCATAGCTGGCAACAGACCATTCAGATGACTACTTACTCATTTAGTAATACTTTACACTCGACTACTTACCATTCTGGACTTCACTGAGGTCAAGAGGTCCATCGCCATCATCAGCATCATTAAATTCACCATCTCCTTCATCATCCGTACAATCCATCTCGTCCATGTCATCTCCATTCCGACTACTCATGTTATTGTCTTCCAGATCGTCGTCTACATCTGGACTTGGAACCATTTCACTCTCGTCCCCCTCAACGTCCCCGTCCCCCTCATCATCCTCCTCGTAATTGTAATCAGTTTCTTGTCTAACGGGACTGCGACGAATCTTTAATGGAATATTATTACTACTACTAATTGAATTGTGATTATGTTTAGGACGGTTTGATAAATTTCGCGGATGATGATGATTGTAGTGACGGGGTTTTACTGCGTTCGGATCTCCTCCTCCACCCTCCTCTTCATCTGAACCGGCATACTCGGTGATATTTCGTGGTTTGAAATTCTTCCTTTTGTTTTTGCGAGAATTCGAAGAGGAATTACTGTTGTTATTGTTGTTGTGTGATGCTGACGTCGTTAAATCACAACCCATCTCACTGTTATAATGAAAAAGATTATCTTATTAGATGTTGAGATTTGACCGGTTTAACGAACATATTTAGTATGTAAAAGGTCCCCTCACCTAGCACTACAGCTTGTATTGTCATCTTCGGACAAATTCAAATTCGTTTCAGAGTCCACGACTGAGCAACCTAAAGGGTAAATTGAGAATCAATTCAGATTAATAAATGAAGTATTAACATTTATTAATAAATCGGTGTAATTGATCAAAGTGCTAATACTAAATATTGTCCAATTAGCTGTGCTATTTTAAAATGTGTAAAAGACTCGAGACTTTTTTTTTCTCGAACCATGCGTACAGCTTGCATCAGATGACGTTCGTCGTCAGTCTCTTTTTTATGATTCAAGACGAAGGCATTCATTTACAGATCACTCATTCACTCTCCTCAATATCTTTCTAGAGAATACAATGGGAGCAAAACAACGCCAAACAGCATCTGTATATCGCCTGACACTTCTTCTCACTTACTGAACTGCTGCCTACACACCACTTGTACCACAACGCTACAGGATATACTCTCGTACACATTATGTCCTCCTTGATATGTGTACCGCGCCATGTACAGAGAGCAACCACTATACGACTACTACTATCAGTGTTGTTTGTATCGCACTCATCTTACTACAATACTATTGTGTTGTATTGTGTCTCGTAAGTAGTAAAGATCCGTAGAACATTAGCAACGAGACAGAAATGAAGACTAAAAAATAAAGGTTACATTCTACACACAATATACACCTACTGTTGTTGCTGCACTATAAGACGCTAATACGATCATGACTCACAACAAGTGCATGCATATGGTATAACGTCTGCTGCTACGCTACAAGAGATTAAAGAGATGTACACTGACGATACACACAAAGCAATACTAAACAATACAAATTTACTTTTGACTGTCTATAAAGAAGTGTCAGTCTATATTTCCCCAATGCGTAAAAGTGCCTATATAGTTGTATCTAATAGATACTCTGACTAACACTGCAGATGTATAGTTGGTGCACTGTTTGTATCTTGTCTCTCTGCACTATACTTTTCCTATACACTAAATACGTATGTACAAACATGAATACAAGAGCGCTGTGTTGTGCTGTGTAATAAATTCTCGGTCGACGGCACGTGCTCACCGAGTTTTTTTCTTCTCTGACAAAGAGCTGAGCTTGTGCTTCTCTCTGATATATTATACGCTGTGCCTAGGTACCTATATACTAACTACGATACAACTCCACAACGTGGGGTACACTAAACACATAACATTATGTAATGTATGTAGTGAGTACAAGATTGAAGTGAGCTCACTCAGACCAAGATACAAGCTACAGATATATGCTGACGCGTGTAAGCCAATGTAAAGATTACTGACAATGAGCGGTAGGTACCTACATACTACCAGACGAGCATAGAATCATCTTTATTATCTTTTATACGCTCAACTACATGTGTTATGCATCTTTCTGTTCATTCATTACCAATGCTTAAGTGTCACTCGATCACAGAAAGCACACAACATAACCTTAACATTGATTAAATACGAGGAATTTGTACTACGAACGACACTTGCTCTCTGTGTGTGTCTATGTGAGTGCGTATATAGTCTGAGCCATGACCACATTATGACATTCAAAGAAAAGAGATGAGAGAGCAGTACAAACCTGGTGGCTGAATATCCTGTCCAGGAGCTCCGGCACTTCTCATGAAATACATCCCAGCGATAGTTGACATACTGAACTCGTAAACTTCTTGCCGCGCTTAATTCATGCAGCAGCTTCTCTCGTTAGCTCCTTTTATCTTATCTGACTCAAGTAGTGATAGACTGTGAAATTTCTCATTCACTACTCTGACCTGACCTAGTATAATGAAAGACTGCCGTTCAGTTGACAGTATGATGTAATTGTTGTCGCTCCGCTGCTTTTCACGGCTCCTTATCGACTAAATCAATCTGTAACGAAAAAAAATCATAATCCATTAAGTACTATGCAGTAGTATCACAAGTTTCTAGGAGGTAAACCATATTCACACTGAATAAACCGGTAACTACTTGTGGGAGCTCTCTCGCAGTTACTACCTCACTCATCTCATTTACATACCTACTATTAGTACGAGCAAATACAGGAATTATATTACAATACCCGTTTAATAATGTATGCGAATTCATTTCATCAATCATAGAAAATAAAAACGTCAACATCGTCGTTAATTCAGGACAGAAATCAAGTTGAATCAATCACACACTCACACCAAAGAAATTGATGGCCTTCCAGTGGATCTACTGCATTCTTTTTCTTTGCTAGATCGAAAATGCTCTCGATATGAATATCCGATTGCGTTACGCCACAGTAAACTAATGGTTCAATCAGAGCTAAAGGATTGATGTGAAATCTTTCGCTCTAAAGCCTTTACCAGTATAAAACCATACAGCAATGCAAAACAGATGCAATATCTGTACTACGGTATACTTAAAAGCTTTCCATTATGTTTTAGATCAATAGGAATTGAATAATATTCGTATGCAAATTTCATCTTGTGCGCATTATTGCACAGAGCAGAGTTTAGTAGTCGGTCGTCGAAATAATGGCGTCATGAAAAATGCATATTTTAATGTGAACTGCCAGCGTAATGTGAAATGAAAAGTAGGTCTGCCTATAACAATAAGTTATACAGAGTGTGTATTTCCTTCTTTGTATTAATAGGTGAGGGGAAAACGATAATAACTCGTTAGGAAACGAAGGCACGACATTTATGCATATGTTTTTGTTACATTTTACACAAATCCATAAATCATCAATCACTGGTTCAGCTAAGTTATGAAATTATGCAAATACTCCAAGCAACCGTCCCTTATTCATAAACATGCTTTTATGCATATTTTAAGCATATTTCGAGTTGAATTGGATGTGAAAACTATGATTTCGTCAGATATATTCACGTGTGACAACACATACACTACCGCACGCACACATAAAACTTTTAAAACTTTAAAATAATAATACTTATGAGTAGTGTACCGGGTGAGTGGAAAGTGTTCATAAATATTGTGGATTATTTGCAGTGCAGTAGCAGAATATTCGTGTTGTTAAGATTTGGTGGTGCAGAGAACACAGCGCCTGTCTGTCTATGTCAGTACAACAGTATCACCGTATCACCAACCACAACCCCTGTAATAATGTGAGCAACAACAAAATCTAAGAGAATAGGCGGATATGGAAAACGAAATAAATAAAATGGGAAAAACAGTCGATGTTGATCCAGCTAATGTAAAATAGGGCATGGCTGATGGAGGAGAGCCCTTTTATCATGTATAATTTTAATACGTCCTATTTCACTTTCAGCGTTTTTACGATACCTCTCTTCCACCATTCAACCATATTCAGATGAGCACAAGAGTCGTATGCATGCATATACTTCACTTTTGTGTTTTACGTTTGATATTTTATTCATTGATGGCTGTTTACCCGCTGTCTATACGCCAGAGAAGAGACAAACGAATGAAATGCATCGAGGGGAGAGAGTTTTTTTTGTTGAAAAGTCCATATGGGATGCAATGAAATAGTTTAAAAAAGTACATTGCCATAACGTGCATTCAGATATTACATGCATTCGTACGTGCATTGCTCTTTCTCTCTCTGTGTCTCTCTGATAATGTAATATCTTATATTGCCACATTACATGTAAGCTGTATGCACAGCATACCATGTGTGAGGTATATTTACTAGTATGTATTTATAGTTGGCTTCGTTTCGACTTTGCAGCCGCTGCTGCTGCTGCTGTGCACCGCTACGGCACACCATTGTACTTGTGTATAGGTACTGCATTCACTTTACATGCAGAAAGAGACGGTCAGACGGACAGACAGATGAATCATTTGCATAAGGATGAAAGGGGTGAAAAATCATTCATCATCCATTTTTGTAAAAGAGATTGGGTTTTTCAGCTTAAAATGGTTTAAATTAATGTCACTTTCCTGTGTTCTACGTTATAAGCAGACGCTCATAATTTAAAATGGCTTTCTACGGATTTAAATACGTGTATCTGTTCTTCATTGTGTTGCACTGTGTTCTTCGAACAGATAGACCAGCTTAGAATGTGCAGCGCAGACAGAGAGAACAGGAAAATCATAAAAGTTGCAGTGCAGAAAGGAAAAAGTAACGTGTGCAATAATAAAGCTAACGACGATGATGATGTGTTTAAATGGTGGTGTGGTGTGGTGGTAGACTGGTGGAGGCTGTTTTGGCTTGCTGGAGAGCGGCTGCCTTTTGTACACTAATGGGCATATGTATTCATTTAGAATTTATGCAAACTGGGAAGTATAATTGGCTGGGGTGATTTATCAAAATTGAATGTGATTAATTACTAGTTTGCTAAGTTAAACAAAGGGCAGGCCGAACGTTTCATGGTGTAGCACCGCCGGTACTCATATTACTCTCCGTGAGAGCGTTTATCTCAATATTTCACAGTACATAGGTAATGTAAGCGATACGCATATATTTCTGTATGTACTTCATGTACAAACTAGTACTATTTAGTTGGTATGTATGAGTATCACCCAACCAACCAAGTGGTCTCCTGTAGTCAATTCAAGTCCTCCCACCCACCAAACCTTTATTAATTAGTATTTCCAAATGTAACGAGATAGTTCAATGAACAAATTTTAAAATTACAAGTTAAAGCACTACCGAGATTTGTAATTGTAATTGGAAAGGGGTGGTACACAATGAAGTGCTACTATTAATCCCTCTTGGTATATATTTATGCATTTGAAGGTTTACATAGGAAGGTAGCAGTGTTACTTCTAGTAAATAGAGAGAATGTGCTGTGCATTAGATTGGCCTTGCGATAGTATGTTATTGGCTCCTCGATGAGAAAATAAACCACATCAAGTGCACTGAAGCACACACACCAGGAACGAAAAGGAGTATAATTAACGTGAGAGAACTTGTGTCATAAACACTTCTGAATTTTGGCTGCGGCTATAAAGTAATAAGTGAAAAAGGAAAATAGTTTGTATGCAATGCAATGAATTTTAAAGAGAGTAGAATATTATGTGGAGTAGTTCTATGTTGAGTTGGAATGGCGTAAAATAAAATACATAAAGCAGAGGAAACCAGATTTCTCTCTCGAACAGTCGTACCGTAGTTAGTTATGTCTGTTACATTACATTGAATTGCAGGTGGGTTGCTAGTTTGTTGATTTTCCTTTGGTTTTTGGCTTTGGCAACACTAACAATTTACATATAGGCGAGTTAAGTACCGAGATAAGACGGGAAAAGTAGTAATTTGAAATATTTATGCACATTTGTCGTATTGTTTCACTTCACCTCAGTCAGACATTTAGATTTGTAAAGTTTCACTTCGTTAGAGGAGAATCGAGAATACAAAGCTGCTCCACTCTTTCTACATTGGAGTCTACTCTCGAAATCCAGAAATGTCAAGGAATGGTTCCTCGAACCTGAAACCTTCGCGTGGCAATAAATATTGACAAGGAAACCTGTTAGTTAGTGTTGTATGTAAGTTGGTGTGAATTTAATCCTTCGTAAGAACAATAACAATAAGCCAAGTGAATGTAAACTATTGCTCTCTGCTGTGCGCTCATGCACTGCGGCCACACTGCTAATGTGTTTCAAATGGAGGCGAGCCAGTTAACTCTCAAGTCAAAAAGTGGCCACAGACTCTTCAAGACCTCTTGCCGACATTTTAAACTTAAAAATCTCCTGAAGAATCTTCGTCAGTCTTTACGGAGAACTTTGAATACATAAATACGTCCCTATATACCGTATTATATTGCAGCTACCTATATACCTATGTATAAGTATTGTCTATGGGCATAATAATGGTAACGTTATAGATTTGTTCAGATGCAGCACGATAACTCTAAAGTGAATAAATATGGAGAATATTTACGAGCAACAAAATAGTTCCTATAACTTAGTCCTGTACGCAGAGGAAATCAACCCACCATCCAAACAAATATGCTAACAATCGCATTCATGTAAGTGAGCAATAAGAGAATGACTGTTAAGCATTTGCGTTTAAAACATGTTTCTGCTCACATTGCAAATCAAATCTTGCTGAATATAAACTTTTCCAATGCATTGTGTGCCACCTTCGACTGTATGTGCAGTGGAAGTTGATTTCTAAAAGCAAATGCACTGCTGGTGACAGCCACGCCGACCAGCCAACATTCTTACTTATATTCAGCCGTACAAAGAGAGGAAAATAAAGCAATTCTACAGTTTTGTTGTTAAAGTAAATTAGTTAACTTAACTTATGGAAGCACGTACGTTACGATGAGTAATTGCACATTAAACATAAATCCTGAAAAATAAGCAGTGTTTAGCATTTTAAAGAGTTCACTTCTCTCTCAGCACGAATTTATTTTGCAAATTCAATTCTTTTACTACACACACACACACTGCATAAAGTATGTGATTATGCGAGATATGTACCTATCCACACTTATAGGTAAAATAAAATGTGTTTATTTTACTTATTGGTAAATATTTCTTTGACATGACATGTTATATTCTACACGACTCGACTCACAAAATGAAATTGTAGCAAAATGAAATACAAAGAAGCGTTAAATGTTTTCACCTCTTATCACCACTACCCTTGGTTAATTCGGCATGAATATTCAATGCAACTGTTTAGTAAGTACGCAAAACATTAATATTGCGAATTTCTATGTATAAAATACATATCTTCACATGCAATGCAAATCAACCGCAATGTTCCTTCTAAATAAAGATAAAGGCCTAAAAGAGTAAATTGTAAAACCAAATAATTTTCTCAAACTTCTGTGACCACAAAATTCGTTAAACGTTAGTTGTTAATCTGAATTGATGGGAATGAATGCTTTTACTAGGATAGAATAATTAAGTCTTTACCAAGAAAAATTTTGATAGCAAACACCGAGGCAAATGTTTGACACAATGGAAATGAGACAGTGCAAATGTAGTGAAGAGAATGTTTACAAGTGAAGAAAAGATGATAAAATGCCCGGATGTGGAATGTTTTCAAACTTCCACAAAGGATACACAAGAATTAGGTAGTAGCTTGTCTCGTCTCTCTGTAAAACTGTCAAGTCAAATCAGCCGAACCAAAGCGAAGCAAAAGATAGAGCGGAAAGGAAGAAATAACTTTAATGTAGCATGCACTCATACACATTCTTCTATTACTAATCAAAGTAAGTTATTGTGAACGAATGTATTTATGTGTACTCGGAAAAAGTATTTCCGAGCAAAGAGAGACTTGAAACCTTTTTTATATACTTTATCCTTTTACTGACTTTTTATTCTTTTCTTAAATCCGATTTCTCAGAATCAGGCAAAGACTTGCATCAGTCAGCCAGTTGACTCTGCAAAGTACTTCTATACTAATGTGCATCCCATATGTAACTGGAGCTACCCCAAAACTCAACACAGACACAGCACACATCACACAACAACTTCTAACTTATCAGTTTTCATGAGCCCACAAGACTGTCTGTGTAAGTTGTTTGCTTTGACTGCACTGTGACGTGATAGAAATGCATATTACCACACGCTATGAAACGTATACCTACATACGCATTGTGATGGGTTACGCTCACTTATATTTATGTCTGTTGAAGTGTATCTATGTATATATGCTTTAAGTGTAAGTTGACTTGCGTACACTATACACTATATACCCTGACTGCTGTTTGTTCCATTAAATGTGTGTAGCACGTTGTGTTATGCTATGTTGATGCGTACCTAAATTCGTACTATACATTTTGCATACCTCTTTGAGGTCCCACATACCGTAACACTTCTATTAATATCAGACTGAATGTACAAACACATATAAATAGTAGTGCTGACAAAATTGCCAATTTTTCTTATTTATTCTAGGACTTTGTATTGTGTACAAGTTTAACATAGCCAGTAATTCGGTAACTCTACTTTTGTACCTACATACGTGTAATTTTGCACTTAAAAGAAACGAGTTGTACCTACCTACCCTTCATCATAATACGGAGCCTATAAATCCTGAACGATGTTAAATGTGGTGCTCATTTGTGTATTCAGCCGGCCTGTGCAAATGCATCATGAATTCGTGCATAATACTACAGTACATAGCCACTATAACAAATTATATACGAAATACTAAAGTAGTAGAGCAACCACTTGCAAGACAAAAATATCTTGCTATAAAGCTGTTATACTTGGGTTCAGTTGAAGGTGTGTATCGACGAAGGGGTGTTGCAGTTTGCCGGCTGTCACTGCACACAGCACTTTTATGCATACCAAGGTGGGTTTATTCATTTTTATATCGTGTACCTTAGCCATTTACTTCACAGAGAGGAGCATTCGGGATCTGAACGAGAATGCAAGCTAATGCATCTTTTATGCAACATATGAAATCAAAGAGGGACGACAAAATGAAAGAAATGAAGAGTTGGAGAGTAGAAGAGTTGGGAAAAGAAAAAGAGCATTCATTTTATTTCGCTTCACGACGGAGTTAAAGAAATATTTCTTAAGCTTCATCACGCCCGTCAATTTCTCCATGAGCTTCTCTCATCTGCTGCTGCAGCTCGTCTATCCATTCGTTGAACCAAAGTAACGAACGAACTTTTATGGATGTTGGGGGGTACGTATTTCAATTTAGTTTCCCTATCATAATATGTTTGTGTGTACAGAAGGATTTAGAGAACGTTGATTTCACTAAGATGTGATTTGAATCTCGGTATCATGCTAAATACTGTATTCCTTGTGGCACACAGTACACACACAGTATCCGTGTCTCTGTGCTGTAAGCAGCAATCTCTTTTTTCAAGGCGAAAGACATCAAATGAAACGAAATGAATTCAAATGGAATGAAATAGAGAAAAAAATCATTTCTAATCAAGAGTCTTTTCAAATGTTGAGCGTTCCAGGATAAACTGCTACGAGGCTTTAGGACAGAACAGCACTTTCGAATACAGTCCATTGCTAATGGCAATAATGTGATGCAAAGTAAAACGGGGCAAAAAATCCCTCCTATTATGTATTGTATTATTTATACCCTGCCTTGTGTTGTCGTTTTGCTGTTGTATCGTAGTAGTTGTTGAGAGCAGAAGACAAGCAAGCAAGCCAAGCCCCACTACAAGAGAGTCAGCTCGACTGGAAATGAAATAATATTACGTTTATTAGTGAGGAACATTGTCGATTCTTTGTATGTACCTTGTGAGACAGCAGTGCGTATGTAGGTATACAATTTAGACCTAAATGTGTTGTAATATGTATGACTGATTGTTAGACTACAACAATAATTAAGTATAGGCTTGCATAGACATTATCTTTACAGAGAATTGAATGGCCCAAGTAAAAGATGCCTGTGGTGCTCTCCTCTGCTTCATCGGCTTTCGTCTCTAAATGATTTTACAGTAAAAATGTATTCACGTTTGTGGCTAAAGAGAGAACTCCTTGTCACTCCTTACAAGATTCTATGGATCTGTGAAGTCACTAGTTTTCCTATTAATAAGTAGGTATGCTTTTTTCTTGCCATTTCACAATTCTGCTGTCTGCCTGAAAGAAAATTGTGAAGATAAAGCGACATTGTGCTTTGTGAACAGAATTAGGTATATTACGTGGTAGTGTGTGGTGGGTATGTATATTTTTAGTTTTCAAAAAAGTTGCCATCTTCAAACTCCATCTCTCACCTTCCATCAAGGAAACCTCAAAAAATCAACTTGTCATTGATGAATTGTCTTTTGTTTCTTTTTTCATTCAAAGTCTCTTTTCATGTCTTGTCGCGGCTTGTCTTGGCTGACACAGACTTCGTGTCACTTGACTTTGTTTTCCAACAGAATGGATATGCGAAGATGGACTTGGCATTGATTCAATTTTTTGAAGGAAACCCATGAAAAAGCACACAACGAGAGAAGGTATTTACAATATAAGCTATTTCAGGTAAACAGGGGCACATTACACATACAATATTTTGTGCATGTGCAGAGTTAGGTACTCTGCACACTCATCGTGGAAAGATGTGAGTTGTAAACCTAACACCAACACATTGTGTGCACCTACCCATAGAGGTGCAGCTGATTGTAGTGCAGTGAGTGTGACTCACAGAGTACGGAGGTAGCAGGTATTTATTATATGTATGTATTTATTATGTATGTACTAACATCAGCGTGGTCAGACAAATCTTTTCAAAATGATAAGAAATAGTTTCGATATGTCTTTGTTCAGAATGTGCTACACGCAGACTAATTCTACTTATACTTATAATGTTGAATAGTTGTTTAAGGAAAAATATTGTCCCGTCTCAAGTTTGAAACAAAAAATCAGATAAGAAAACCAGCAGCTCATCATCATCGCCATTATCATCAAAGAGCATCATCATTATCATCTTCATCATCAAGTGCATCACATCATCATATCCTTAAATGGTGATTTCAATTTTATAAGCATTAGTTATTGTATCTGTACTGTGCAGCAGGATAAAAAAATTATATTCACTGTTTCTCCCTTAACAAACAATATAACAGTTTGTCCTGCAGACG
>JABASC010000519.1:0-38106 GCA_019776185.1 Plutomurus gul
GGGTGAGACAACATTCAAAAACAATACAGGTTTGTTTCAGAATTCAAACGCGTTTTGGAAATAATTGCCCTCTGACATCATTTAAAAAACGACCCTCGTATACCCCCTTATATACCACGGGTGGTGCTGGGTTGTAGGTATACCCCCTTATATACCACGGGTGGTGCTGGGTTGTAGGTATACCCCCTTATATACCACGGGTGGTGCTGGGTTATAGGTATACCCCCTTATATACCACGGGTGCGGCTGGGTTGTAGGTATACCCCCTTACATACCACGGGTGGTGCTGGGTTGTAGGTATACCCCCTTATATAAAACGGGTGGTGCTGGGGTGTAGGTATACCCCCTTATATAAAACGGGTGGTGCTGGGGTGTAGGTATACCCCCTTATATGCGGGTTTGTTTACATTTTACACGTATAAACAAACCCGTGTAAAATGTAAACAATCGGTTTATTTACATTTTGACCGAATAAACAATCACTCGCAGTTGTTTGTTTACATGTTGCAGGTGTAAATAAAACCCGTGTTGAATGTAAACAATCACTCGCATGTGTTTGTTTACATTTTACAAGTGTAAATAAAACCCGTGTAAAATGTAAACAATCACTCGCAGTTGTATGTTTACATTTTGCAGGTGTAAATAAAACCCGTGTTGAATGTAAACAATCACTCGCAGTTGTTTGTTTACATTTTGTAGGTGTAAATAAAACCCGTGTTGAATGTAAATAATCACTCGCAGTTGTTTGTTTACATTTTGCAAGTGTAAATAAATCCGTGTAAAATGTAAACAATCACTCGCAGTTTTTTGTTTACATTTTGAAAGTGTAAACAAGCCCGTGCAAAATGTAAAAAGTTTTTTAATTAATACGTAAAAGATTAGAAACAATAGACAATTTTGAACTCGATTTACAGTTTCGATTACCACTTTATGGAAGAAAACACGATATTTGAACTCAGATTTGTGTCTTATCTTTCAAAATGTGTGTTTGCATCCGAATTAGAAAGCATAATGACAAAGTTCTCCTTCGACAACATTATAAACTAAATGTTGCCTGGAAATATCATTTCATTCAAATAATTCAAACTATAGGCGTGAACAATTTTTCGCAGAAGGCTACAAGCTATCCGCGTCGAGAGTACACACATACAAACAACTAACTAGAAATCAAGAATAAACTGCATGTGGAGTGTAAAATCTATTCAGTCACCAATTTGGCAAAAATGTATGAAGTTTAAATAAAAAATCAAGTAAAATCCAAATAAATACTATAAATGCTCTATAATTATGGTAAAAGTTTCTATAAAGCCTGAAATTTCATCTTTAAATATACAGTAAAGTAACTACAAATATATTTCTTTATGAATAGCCAATCTGTGAAGATTTTCAAATTACAAAAGCCCGTCAAACTTATCTTGCGGAACAGATTTACGTTTATTTCCTGCAAAGCTTGCCAATGAGAATAAGAGGTTCTTCCTAATTAATGGACTTACGATCGACGCAATGCTCACTTCCTACAATTAGTTGATTTGATTGAAGCCTACCTTTGTCCAAGTCCTTCTAAGATTGTTTTGTAGTATGTATTTTAGAATAGGAATCGTATTATAATACGTATCATGACGTTCATTAAGTGCTACGATAAAAAGTTATTCAAGGTTAAAGGTTGCCCACAAAAATACAGGGTGATACACACAACTCTGTGCTCGTTTACAGTTTTTCAACACATACGAATTTGATATAAATACATATTACACATTTATGTTTATGACCTTTAGGGTTTTCAAATAAACTGGTTTCAAAAATAATACTTGTTTTTTTCCAAAGCCGACGCTTGGGTACAAACAAATTATTTGTGACCTTTGGGGTTTTCAAATAGGCTGGTTTCAAAATTAATACTTTTTTTTCTTAGGTCAACTTTGGAACAACAATGTGCTCAAAATTGTTTTGACACACATCAGAGTACATCGAGCCCTGTCGTGGGCATAATGATGACTACAGATATATTTTTGTACATTGTTTCACCTTTAAGTGCAGAGGCGTACCTACAATCTGAAGGCAGGGGGCACAAAAACTTTCTAATCTTTCCTTGTTAAACTTTGAAATTGACTTTATTTGGGCTTTATGGACCGAAAAGGGCCATGCGGTCGGGCCCATCTTTACCGTAGTCTATATAGTTACACCACTGTCTTTAAACGATGCTTATTTTTTGAGGGGCACTTGCGTATGCAGTGTCAACAGAGGAAGATGAAGACATATTATAGAAAGGATAATTTTTCCATGTGTTATTCCATAGCTCCTGCAATCTGCAATAAGTTGATGCATAGTAGTTGTTACACACATGTGAATATATATGATATAGGTAAAGGTGAGTAGTTACGTAAAAATAAATATTAGTCAAGAAACGAAAAGATGAGTACATAAAAGAACGAGGTGGATCTTCACTTGCATTCTCATTTCGTCACCGCCATGGCTAACATCTTTTGTTTTTTAGCTTTTCTTCTTCTCATATCACAAGGTTATCCTCAAATATTCTCTTCCAGAAGCCAATTTTCCTCATTAAAACAATTTCTCACTATTCTCAGCGTTTTGTTCAGAAAAACTGGTTTTCTCAAATCCTGCTCGCGTTCTTATATCAGAAAATTGGCGTAAAATTTTTTAAGAATTTTTATTGTCCGTGTTAATTGGCCAGATTTTAATATTTTCAGGCTCTACGCAAAAGTGCAAAGAGAAATTCAGTGGTGACAATGGGCAGTGCGACGCTTACTACGAGTGCAATGAGGAGGGGAGCGTGGAGAAGCGAATGTGCCCCGACGGATTGGTCTTCAAGGAAAACGCTGGCTACCCGTGCGCCTACCCTGTAGAGGTCGACTGCAAAGGAAGGTCAAGACGTAAGTTTAGCATTTTTTATATAATTAAAAAAAATCTTTAAATGGAACCGTACATTCCGAGTGTGACCTTTGAAAAAAGTTGAAAGTTATTCTATACAATTATAATTAAAATGCTACTCAAGGAAATGTCCATTGAATTTTGGCGTTTTTCGCTCGTCTTTACGATTACATGCTGCAATTCAGAGCCCCTCAAACGCCATTTAAAAAAATTATTCACAATAGTAAACCCCTTTGATGAAACGATTAAAAAACATTTGATCACTCATTAATCCCACTGTGATAATCAAACCCGAAATCCTGCAAAAAACGTTTTACCAGTATTACCCCAAAAGTGATCATAAAAAAGAGAAAAAAGTGTGTTGGTAATAGAGCGCAACATGACCATATCATTAAAAGGATGATCGAGCTAATAAATTATTGTTTTGCCTTGTGAGTAGTTTGAGTGTAATTTCTGCAGGAATATTGCACGTGCCCAATGGCCTGTTTTCTGATAAAATCGAGTCACGATAAAGTGGCAAGGACAACAACAAAGAAACGCATACGAAACAAGTTTCTTGTGTGCCCCGATGCAAAAATGTATATACTGTACGTTTTCCCCATTCTAAATTTATTCATTCGTTATAGACGATCGTATTAATCCTTGAAAAAGATGAGAATGTATCCTTCCCGGCTACAGTTTAAGACTGGTGCGTATGTTGTCCAATGTAGGGTATTTATCTGTTGTTTTCTCTCACTTTTGTCTTGTTTTCAACTTCAAAATTAAATTTCAATTGGTCTCATAAAAAGAAATATGACATTTTTACTTGAATGCATTGAAAGGGATAGGCAGCGCAAATTTTAAATTTTAAGGATACAATCTCATCTGTTTTTCAAGGATTGATTCGATCGTCTATATCTATATAGATAACTATGAATTCCCAAAGCGTTGGTCGGCTTGGCCAATTTTTGGCACAATTTCTAATTTAACCGCTGTATAAGGCTAGAATGTCTGTGGCAAAATATTTACTGTGATATGAAATAGTCTCACAGTGGCATAGCTAAAATAGAAATTTTGGAGGGGCACCGCGTATATTAGGGGAGAGTGGGTACAGTTGTTACATTTTTTTCGGTGAATTTTCCCAGCCAAAATTTGTGTGGTATAAATGCAGTGATATTGCACAAAGATGTAAAATATATCTGTGCACATTATCGTAAATTTTATTTAACTTATTTATTCAAGGTGGAAGCACAAATTAATTGAATGTAAAAAGTTAGAACTGTACCAACTGTACCCACCCGTGGGTATAGTTGGGACATACAGTGGGGACGGTTGGTACATACTGTAAAAATACTGTATTTGCATAAACAAGCAATTCTTATGGGAATAATTCTGTCCGTTTCTTCTTACACTTTCTACCCCTGACAGATTTCTGCAAAAATTCTGCCTTTTTAGGTTTGCGCTTATTGATTTTGGTAAATTTTTCGATGTTATATTCAGAGTTTGGATTTTTTTCACTGCAACAGCTAATTCTTCGTCTTCAATAGCATTCCTTTCTGTTGTATCAGTTAAAACTGCTGATTTTCTTTTTTTTCCTTCCTTTTCTTGTGTTTAACCTTGGTCCGGCCTTCGGAAATGGACATAATTCCATGATGGACGAGATACCTGTAGAGGTTGTGGGTAGGATGGCTTCGGAACGAACTTGATCCTCAACAACTCTCCAATCACAATTTCTCAACAGAAATACCTCTAGAGGTTTTAGGAGTCCTATGACGTGGCAAACCTGTATGAAATAGCAATGCAACAAAACATGTAAAATCGTTAATTTTGTCTGTAGTATTGCCCCACCCTGACGTTTTCCACAATTACTGTGTTTCCAGAAATTGGACGCTAGTTTTATGAAAGTTGAATCTTTGCATGGTTAGATGTATATGTAGGGGTTGTAAAATCAAAATTTTACCTTTATAGCATGCACCTGTCCGAAGTATGAAATATTTACTGTATGTTTAAAAAATTACTTTGGATTTAGCTAAACTTGTTTTATTTTATGCCAAATACAAAAATTGGTCGATAACTGCCAAACTTCTTTTAGAAGTAAATGGGCGTGTGGTTCTTCAATTTAAATTTTGGTGAAACTAAAGCAATGTTAACGCAAAAATATAAGCGTGTAACAACTGGTACCCACTCTCCCCTACTAATAAGTTAGATCGACCTTTACTGTCCTTTCAATGCTACTGTATAAAATTTGGAGGGGCGGGCACATGTCTTATTGCTTAATGTTTATGTATGGACATAGGGCACGAGGGCACATGTACCCTCTAAATATACGACCCTTCGGATATAAATAAGAATTTTCGGAATTTTCATGTTCTAAAACATTTGTAATGCATACAGGAATAAGAAATTGACCATTTTACGAACTCATGGATATTTAGAACCTGCACAGAGGACGGCGGACTGCCCAAATCAGTACACCCTGTACAACAAGAATTGCAAAGAGTACGTTAGTTGTGTTGAGGGTGTGCCCAACACTATGAAGTGCCCCGAGGGCCTGGCCTTCAATGATGAGAAATTAATATGTGACTGGCCGGACAACGTTCCCGGTTGCGGGGACATCAACGACTTTCGTTGTCCAAAGGGCAGTGACCCTGACCTACGATACGGTGATGACCAGGACTGCAGAAAATTCTACGTGTGCATCGGGGGAGTGGCCCGGCTTCACGGCTGCTCCATTGGAACAGTCTTTAATGAGGGAACCGGAAGTTGTGACGCCCCTGAAAATGTTCCTAAATGGTAAGCTGCCATAATTGTCAATTTATTTCATTTGGAAAAGTTGCCAGACGTGTGCACAAAAAATTAGAACTAACAAATTGACAGATTGACTGTGTACTTTGAATGATTTTAAATACACGGCTGCCGGCGCGTATCCAAAAACAAGTATTATCCTTTCTATGTTAATTTACCACACCCCGCATCTCCTTCCCTATCCCTCCTATGCTATTTTTTTGATCGTCGGGAGGACCGGGCCTGACGGGCCCATAGGATGGATACGCCCCTGCACGGCTGTTATTTTCCATGTAAAAATATCCTTTAGCAAATTATTTACAAATATTTGAGTACTCAATTACATATTTATGGCCCTGTTGTTACACATCCGAGGACACATGACAGGAATATGCCTCTGATAAATATTTTGTCAACATTTACTACACTTTTCCATAAATAGACCATATTTTAATTGCACTAGGCCAAATGAGGGCCAATGTCAATAACGATTCTATATTTGCCATTTTATTCACACAGTTCCAACTACTACCCAAAAGAAGTTCTGGATGCGATCACGAGACTTCGCTCTTTCGACAGCTCTCTAATCTGAAACTGTTGCATTCTTCAAGTGCCTTTCTATCTATGACACAACAATTCATACATAAATTTTATTTCTCTATTCATTTTACGTGAAAACGTGTTTAGCAGTAAAAACGGCCACATAATAAAACACTTTTAAGTAACAATAATTATATCTCTTATTGTTGGGACGTTTCAGTTTAAAAATAAGGAATTCTTGCCAAAACAACCAAAGGCTATCTATAAATAGCTGCTATATATAGAAAGTGGTGGTGGCCGAAAACAACAATGTGACCTTAAGTTCAACGAAAGTCTCTCTCCCCTCTCTCTGCAACTTACACAATAATAATCTTTGTATGTGCACGCTGCTGACTACGAATCCGCTCTTTTGTTGCAGATTTCAGTGGCGTAGCCACAAAAACCTGTTGCAGGGGACGGGGACGAAAAAAAAATCATCCGCCACCACTCAAAACATTCCTACCCCCCCCCCCCTCAAAATAACCAATTTTTAAAATGGCAGGGTATAGCACCCTTATATAGCTGGCAACGGCCATATCTATATACATGATTATTATTACGTTATAAGATAGGGATAGAAGCGAAGAGAGTTTATCTGCTTGTCTTGGGTGCACTACGAGCATATTTTATGATAATGAACATGCACACACAGTGATGTACGTGTATGATACGAGAGAGAGGTTTTCTTTAGTATTATTTTATAGTATTATATGACAGAGAGTACAGTTATAGCGAGTAGTGTGGACGATAACCTGTGAAGGGCTAAATTACTGTGTTGGTGTATCTGCTTCCTCTCTGCGAATTCCTCAACAGTTCACAATGGACACTGTAGCCATGAGGATCTTTCTCTTCCTTGTTCTTGTCATCGCCACCGTCGCAGTCGCAGGTCCGTAAAAAAAAATACATTCACTTCTTCTTCCAAGCACACACAATATATAATAATCTATTAACTACATATATAAATATAATTCTTATTATTATTATTGCCAACATTTACAATTAGTTGGACCAGAATTTCAAGAAATCTTTAAAGCGCTCGCTCTTTAATTTCGTATGCACACAAATGAATACTAATCAATCGAGTTCATGTGTGTGTGCCAGATGTTACGTAATTATAAGAATAAGAGATTAACATTAAGTGCAGTAGAATTTTATGTACTGTGCAACAACTACAATTACTCTGTTTTGTTATCGCGAATTTATTTATTAGCAAGTGTCATGTACGTGGACTGCACAACAAATCCGCGATAATAAATTAAAATTCTACAATGGTTGTTGCGGCGCGCGTTGTTGTAAATTAGATGTAAATTAATTTAACGTGAATAATTATTTTGAATAATAGAATTTTAAAATTGGAGCAATTATGTAATAGAGAATAATATGTAGCTCCACCCCCCACTAATGCCACAAAGAGAAGCACATTAATTTTAAATATAAAATCTTTGTAATTAAAGCGGAAATATTAACATTGAGAATCTGCAAAAGTTATTACAATTGGGAATAATTGGAATTTCCTCAAAGATTTTAAAATTGAAGCAATTTATTTATTTGTAGTTCCTCCCCCTCAAATGCAACACGCACAATAGGCAAGCATATAAATTCTTAATGGATATCTGCAATTAAAACCGAAATCAATGTTCTGTTGGTAAGAATATTTGAGTGAACGTGATTGTAATGGATAATGTGTGGAATTATAGTCTCAATGTCATTTCAATGACAAGGGAGTCTACGGAATAGTAAAGCTTTAAAAGAGAGAACATGGACAAAGGGAATCGATTGCCCCAATTACAGAGCAGGAAGGAACAAAGGTAGCCGTAGAAAAACACTGAGACAACTTTCTGAAGTCATTGAGAGTGCAGGACCGACGTGTCTCCTTGAAAAGACATTGAGAATTCAATCTGTTCACAATGTGAATACTTGGAAGCACACCTACGACAATACATTCAATACAATAATATGTAGTTGTAATTGCACTGTGCACGAGTATTTCCTCTATGCTTCCTGAAAAAGTAGATCGATCGGAAATATTATTGGCAATCATAAATCAATCGCCTTGCAAAAAATTACAAAAAGTGAACATGACTTGAATTAAATATTTTCTAATAATTGATGGATATCGAGAATGTAAATTTTGTGAAAAAAATAATTAAATTTATAAATTATAAAAATATTTCCCTATTTTGCGGCGTATAATAAATTCGCGGGAAACCAGCATGTTAATTTTGCCAAAAATAATTAAATTCTGCAATTTAATAGTTCACGGAAATTGACCTTGTAAATGTTTGAAAATTCAGAACCTCAACAGCGGAGGAAGAAGCCTAGCGGCCAACACAGTCAGCAGCGACCAGGGGGCGGAGATGGTGGAGGGGACGGCGGCAGAGAAGCGGACTACGCCAATTCCCGGCCCAAATTCCAAGGGACCTTAGATATTGAGTGTCCGGAGCCGGACGGTTTTTTCGCTGACGCAGAGCAATGCGACAAGTACTACGCATGCACCAACGGTGTGGCCACACCAAAACTGTGCCCCGACGGACTCGTGTTCCTCGAGGCTGGCAGCAAAATCGAAAAGTGCGAATTTAATTTCGCAGTCGATTGCACCGGCAGAAATAAACTTCGTGAGCGAAAACGATATTATAATGATTTATATAATTATTTTAGCAACTGCTAGTTTCCCTTAATTATATTTTAGTGTGCATTCTAGATGTTTATCGAAATTTTCATTCTGCATTCTAAGAACTGCTGTAAAAGTAATACGCAATTTTACAATTTTGGCAGTAATCAATCTTTGAATGAATCCAATTAATAATTAGTACAATGACACGAGCTACACATAACACATGTAGTAAATTGCACGTGACATGCATGTGCAAGTTTATATGTGAAAAATTCTGTGCATGTACGAGTGATGACGTAATGAGGAAACAGCCCCTGGTACTCGATTTTTACACGACGAATTTATATTACCAGTAAAAGATTGCTGAAAGGTCATTTGAATGTAGGACGAGTAATATTTAATAATTTATTTTCAATGTAATTTTTGCAGAACCGCCCCAACCGTCCATGAACTGTCCACGGAAGCATGGATACTTTGCCCACGAGGACACGAAGGTTTGTGACAAATTCTTTTTCTGCGTTGACGGCTCTTTCAACGCTATCACGTGTCCCAGCGGATTGGTATTCAGCGACAAGACCGGTACATGCACGTGGCCGGATTTGGCGAAAAAAGCTCATTGTTCCAGTGGCGGTAGGGTTTAAATTCTTTACTAGTACAAAAAATTGTATTTTTGTTCCTCTTTTTCAATATACATATTGATTAATTTAAATTGTTTCTAATTTCTGTAGAAGTATTTTCGTTCGACTGCCCGAAGAAGGAGACGGAGGCAGGGGCAGCGATCCATCCCCGCTACGCGGACCCAAAAGACTGTCAATATTTTTACGTGTGCATCGACGGTATCGTTCCTCGTCGCAGTGGCTGCAGCATCGGTCAAGTCTTCAACGAGGTCACCGGACAATGTGACAAGCCCAAAAATGTTCCAGAGTGGTCAGTATTATTTGAAATAATTCCTAACGTCGCAAAATTATTTTCAAAATAAAAAATTTGACGCTCATTCTATTTTATTCTGTGTCAACAGCAAAGACTGGTATAGAGGCGTGTTGGACTACGACGAAGACGGAGAGTTGGCCACGACACCAAGACCTAGACCTCCGCCCGGAGCAACCGGCACACTCAGAAAGAAAAATAAACGACCTGCTATCTCATCCTAAATAGAAAACAATACAATAAGCACAGATCCACAAACATAAACATTAACAATAAAAAAAAGTAATGTACATAAATGGTGCAGAACACGAACAACAATGGCATACACACACACAGAGACGATTTGGGTCATTAATTGATGAGGTCACAAGGTCACATGGTCATGAACAACAAACTACAGCATATCAATAAAAATAAACACAATTTTTTTACAATTTCCACAGAAAAAAAATCATTCTGTTGGTGAAAGAATTATTTTACTTCATTTGATTTCCCCATCCCACACTCTCATAGCATACAACAATGGAACACAAAGAAAAAAAACGATGTGGAAGCGCAGGAATATAATTTTGTCTAATCACCAATCAACTCACGTCCGCCGCCAGACCATAAACACACTTGTCTACTTATTTCTGGTTATTGGACTTGTTTTGTTGCTGTTGTTTCCGCCCATACAAATCATTTTGTCATCATTAAATGAGCGAACCATGACATAAAAATTAATTTCAGAGTCCGTCGTCTCAATTTATTGTATAATAATCGTTTTGGCTATGTACCCATCAAGCCACCAAACCCATTTTTTTTCTAAACACCACAATTTTACCAAATAAAAAATTGCATATTTCATTTTTTCTCTTTGCAACAAAGTTTTTCCTTATTTTGCGGTGAAAATCAAATCGAATAAAATGTAGAAAGGAAAGCTTATATAAAATGAGCATCGCCCCCGACAAGACAAGATTGACAAGACGAGAATATCACCAGAAAAAGAGACGAGGTTTGTAGGGAAACTGTAAATAAATATTGAAAGTAGGCTTAAAAATTAAAATAAGTATCACTCGTCGATTGTCTTTCTGGTTTCTGGTCTGTTCTCAGTTACCTGATATTCAGGTGAGTATTACCTACAAATCGTAAACTTTCCAATGTAAATTTCAATGGAATTGATATCATTGGTGGAGGACATGGACGACGACGACGATCGAGATTAGCCTTTGATTATCACACTGACTGTCTCTGTGTATAAGAATATAAGGAGCTTTTATTGCTGCTGGTCTTGTGCTCAAAGGGTTGTACTTTTCTTCGTCTTCTATCTTCTGTGTGTGTTATAATGTGTGTTAGCCTGTTGTAAGTGTATCGAAGCAGATTTACAGTTAAGAGGATGTAACGAATGTTGCTGTTGATGTTGCTGTATTGTGGCACATCTTGCTTGTTGGTGGTGCTGATGTTGTTGTTGGTGGTGGGCAGTAGTTCTGGTCGTAGTATCTGTTGTATAAATACGTAGTTTGAGCACTTGGAGTTCTTCGTCTGTTCGTGGTGTGCCACTTTCGAATCGACAAAAAATTTCACTAACAGTTCCACACGACCGTTATAGTCAGTTCTTCGCTACCGTCTTCCCCATCGACATGTTCGCTCTCTTGCTCCTCGCTTCAGGTAAAACCTACAAATACATTTATTAAACAAATAGACAAATAAATAAACAAAATCACAAATAAATCTACAATTGTTATTATTAATACTTTTCCAATCATTTTCTATTTTCTACCATTACTGAAATGGAATTTTTAAATTGTTAATTTTTGAATTTATTCGTTTAATTGTTGGAAGATTTATTTAATTAATAGGGTTTGTAGTAATTGTTAATGAATTAATTTTTAAGGGTTAAATTGATTGTTGATTTGTTGTGTAATTTGCAAATTTTAATGACGATTTTTAGTGGGTTTTGCTTCCGCGGCATTCAAGTGCCCGGAAAACAACGGGTTCTTCGCCGATCCCAAACAATGTGACAAGTATTACGAGTGCGTGGACAATGTGCCCGAGGAGAAAATCTGTCCCGATGGCCTCCTCTTCGAAATCAAGAACCCAAATCATGAACGTTGCGACTTGCCCTTCAGTGTTGACTGTGGAGACAGAACTGAACTCCGTAAGTAATTATTAATTATATACTTTTATTAGGTGTAATTAAATTTTAAATATATTCTGTTTACTTTAATTAATAATAATCGTACTTGTAATCTAAATCATTAATAAATGCATGTAAAGGCAATGAAAAGCATGAGAATGTCTAATAATGGAATTTGAATGGATTGACAGAACCCGCTCAATCGACAGTGCAATGTCCTCGTAAGAACGGTTACTTTTCCCATGAAGATCCACAAGTCTGTGATAGATTCTATAACTGCGTAGAGGGCGTTGCCAACTCCGTCACTTGTCCCAGTGGACTCATCTACGATGACTACCAAGGAACATGCACGTGGCCCGAATCTGCGCAAAGAAAGGGTTGCGAGAAGGAAAACAGAAAGAAGGGTAATTTTTTAAATTTTCTCACTTAAAAATTCAATGAGTCATTTAAAATACATTTAAACGGAATAAATGCTTTAAAATTACCCAAATTAAATAAACCCTTTTAAATAATGAAAATTATTTATACAAAAATTTTATGTCATTTCAGAAAAATTGGCCGATGGTTTCTCTTGCCCGGATGCTGAAGTTTTAGGTCACAATTCTCGTCCCCTGCCCCATCCCACTTACCCCCACCCCGAAGATTGCCAGAAATTCTACATCTGCAGAAACGGAATCCAACCTCAATTGGGATCTTGTCCAGCCGGCACCGTCTACAATGAAGCCAACCTTAAATGCGAAGACCCCGAAGGTGTTCCCGGATGGTAAATAAAAATGAACACAGCCATAAATTTAATTTTCCCGTCTACTATTTTTGGTTACATGTCTAATTCGTAATTTTCTTTATTTTCTTACAGTGAAAAATGGTTCGATGACGACAAGAACTAATTTCTATTGATTTTATATATTATAAACTATTCATTTAACTATTTTGTTAACACACTTGTCATAATAAAAATGGAGACTGAAAAAAACTATATAAACCGCACGCTCTCTCCTCCACCACCACCATCTCATTAAAATCCCTTGCTCGACCTTTTCAACCACAGTTTGCGAGTCTCGCACTAATTCCTCTCGCCGTACACCGTTACAACTGATACTGGTACTATCTTCGATAAAAAATGTGCAGAGATTCTCTGTCCATCTAATCTTAATTAATTAATTATCATCATAAACACAATTTGACAAGCCCACAATCAATAAGTAATATTAATTAATTAAAATTGGAGTACATCGTACCATTTAAAGTATCTAAAAATAAGAGCAGATTTTTATCCTTAAAGTTCAAAGTCTTTAGAATAGTCTGCACGATTATTACACAATCACCACCATCAGGTACTTTAAAGGAAATTAGCAATGAATAAAATATTTATGAATATTATCATTGCGTTATTAACAAAATGTAAAATCCCCATTACGACATCTAAGCATTAAAAGCACGTTCCTTTTATTATTCAGAATGGACATGTGTCATTTTCATTTTACTGACTGTTGCATTGTGGAATTCTTTGAAAATTGACACATAGACAGGAATTCTTTGTTCACTACCGAAACAGTGCACTTTACAGTTAATACAATACAATATAACATGACGCAGACGCGTGCATTGAATACAAATAAATGGGAACAGTAGCTCCTCCTCCCTCCTTCACAATTCAATTTAAAGATAACCTGCAAACTATTATACAATATATTAGTGAATATCATTCTAATAATAAATTCTAATCAATACTGTACTTTAATGCATAACATAACGTGCATTGTGTGTTAAGTAGTTCTTGGAAGAAAAATATTTATTACATTCATTGTACATATAGAGTGATAAATATTGAGCAGTCGAGTATCAGATTCAACATTATTATGTACAGTATAAATATTATAATTATTATTATACATTGTAACAGCAAAGTTAAGTTCACTTACTTAGCAGAGCGAGTGAGATAAAGTAAAGCAAACTATAAGCTAAAGGTGCACATCGAGATTAAGAATAGAAAGTAAAAGTATGTCGAAAAGGAAAGTTTGGAAATCTGCTGTGCTCTGTGTATCTGGTCAATGGTTAGTGCTGGCTTCTGCCTCCCTCCCTCACTCTCCGTCACTCATCACCAACAACAACTCTGTAACAATGTGCACACAGACACAATAATTGTAGAATGCACTATTGCATTGAACTGTTCTTGTAGACGATACTGACGATAGGAAAGAATAAATAATTCAATATTATTATATTCTAAATGGTTATCTGGTGGTGCATAGTAATAATGCATAAGATGGTAATTGTAATACAGACAGTCGAGAGACAGTTAATACATAAGGAGCAACTGATAATAATTATTACGTAGTCGTTGGTTAAAGCATAGAAAATATTATTGAGAAGAGAAGAGATGCAAAATAATAAATGGGCTCGGCTTCACTTCACTGGATCAGATAATCGTAGCAGCCAGCAGCACACCACAAAAGATTATACAACTTTCTTATGTAAATTCAACAATCGAGTGGGCCAACAAACGAAACGAGACACAGGACCACTTAATATTATTATTCGCTGTAGAATTCTTGTATTACTAGTTCCGGGATTCAATCAACAAGCAAAAGAAACAAAACCAAACCACCAAACAAATTCATTCTTTGTTCTCTCTCATTCTTTTATTCTACGAAAGATTAAATACTAAATAATACAATTTATTAAATGCTGACGCTCCTTTTAAGCGCATGATGTAAGATTACTTTGTTTTATGTGTGTGCGGGTGGCTGTCCTCCCTCAATCACATGCGCATGCCCATCATGGGATTTCTTTGTTTTAGACAGATAGCCGACAGACGATAACACTCCCTGCTCTTGTTATTTATTAACTAGTGTGAGGGTGAAAACGTTGAAGGAAGTCGTAAAATGCATTAAATTCCTTTTCCGCTATTTCATTTGAATTTCCTCATGCTAATTACTTGCATGTTATAGTTTGCTACAGTTTAAATTACTGCCCACAACACGCCGACGAGAATCCATATTAATTAAACGTAAACAGCTCTACATATGTAGACAGTGGCGTAACCACAGCCCTGGGGACACACGAGGAAAATGTTCCTACACATTACCTTTCAGTACTAATTACTTATATGTTACAGCTCCATCCATCATTTCCTGTTTACCATATGCTATCCATGTTAATGCCCCCGCTGTGTTCCAGTGGTTACGGCACTGAATACAATAAGAATTTCTTTTTGATTGCTATGGTGACTGTAATAAAGGGCTTATTACACTGCTGCAGCAGCAAAGGATTATTATTAAATGGCTTTAGGTTGATCAGTTTATCACGTTGGCTGTACATAAATGCTTGTTGTTGATGGGTCGTGCAAAACTATTTTCGGTGGGTCAAAATCAAAATGGTCTTGTGGGTCAACGTAGCAAAGGATTCCACACTTTAAACAGTAAGTAGGTAAAATTAGAAGACCTCGCACTCTCTAATCCACCTTAAAATCCTGCTGCCTCCGTCCGCTTAATTCCGAATGGGGCTATTCAATTTTATTTTTAGACCCTGGAAATTTTTTAGCTCCTCCTACATTTAATTGTACGTAATCTGTATCAGAGAGTGAGAGGAATACAAAATTTCCATTTCCAACGTACAAGTTTTAATATTGTATAGAAAACCCCATTTTGACCCCGGCCCTTTACCCTGAGTGGGTTTTACTGTGTTCTGGCATTCAACTGTATTCTAAAGCAATATAGCTGTGAAACAAATTAATAAATTATCTCGACCGTATACAATGATCAAAGAATTTTCTGTTCTATTTGCACGATTGCATTTACACAGAGCTGTTGTAGACAATTTACCGTACACTATGGATTGTTATACAAGAATTTGCATTTTTCGACCAAGACAAAGCAAAGGCTGCTACCTCCAACAACACTTTTCTATCGTATTTAAGGAGAATAAAATATATAATCGAATGAGAGATACGAAGGGAAGGCAACAAGAAATCCATTGACTCAATTCATGCAATCTCACCACCATTCTTATGATTATTACACAGACAGAGCAGTTACTTACATGCACTATTTCTGAGTACGCTCCTACCTACCTACCTGTGCAATTAAATGCTCAGGTGTGCAGCATTTAAAATCGTATGGTCGTGTCATGTCGTGTAATGTCTCTGTGCATTTTTACAAGGAACTTTTTATCCTTATTCTTATTATCATCGTACGACGAATTGTAGCGTACAGACAAATCTTTTCTTCTTGTACTATATAATACTGCACATACATAACACGCAGGCGCGTACCCTGAAAAAGTATTTGGTTGGGGCACGGGGTACCAATTTGACCGGCCATATCCTCCACATTAATTTAGCCGCACCCCCGTCTATATCCTTCCTAAGTTAATTTTTTTGATTCAGGGGGGGCAGATGTGCCAATAAGGTGGATCTGAATACGCCACTGACACAATATAAGTTTACACCGTGTACGTAGAATGTATAGAGAGCAAGCGAGAGAGAGGGGGAGGGAGACCTGTGAAGGGATTGTGGAATAATAATGGGAAAGAGATCGAGGTCGCGTTCTTACAGTTGACTTGACGGCCATGAGACTTCTTTGGTCGATGAAGGGTGGAGTTCTATTAATACATTGTGTATTGCATCCTTCTGCATGATGACTAGGTATTTTTGTGGAAATTTTTCGAAATTCTCTCAAGAATTCAATGAAAAGATGAATGCGGTTCTATTTATAAGTACATATTGAATAACAGAGCGGTCATTTTATAGTTTGAGAGGGTAAAAAGCTAAAATTACGTATGGGGCGTTGTAGGATTGCGTTAGAATAATAGGAGTACAGTTATAGAGTCTATTGTCGTGTTGTGGACAACAGACAGCACTCGGCTAGCTATTAATTAGTACAGAAAAGTATGAGAAAAGTAATAAAATGCAAGTCATTCGTTGGGAGACAACGGGCGAGTGAACATCAACATGAATTTCTTTCTCTTCGTTCTGCTCTTTGGCTTTTCCGCTGGTAAGTAATTGTTGTTCACTAAAATACACTTTCTGAGATTTCATTCTCTCATTGGCTCCTCCATTAAAATATATATAATAATTATTATCTGTAATCTGTGAAATATATTCAATAATATGTCAGTGGTAATAGAAAGGTGTGCTGTTGCGTGTGCGTGTTGTTATGTGTGTGGTGCGTCCCCTTGTTCTTGTTGTGGGATGTCGTCACACTAAATGCTGACATGACACACACGAGTCACCTAACTACCAACACAGCACACATTTACACCCCAAATTCAAAATATGGGCTAATATTCACAAATTATACAGAAGTATATTCTTCCTTTCACACGGTCGCCATCAATTATCCAAATTTTCCATGTTACGTAATAGTGCAATGGTGGTGGTAATAAATTAAGGTGACCGTATGGTCTACCTATACCTCTACCATTACGTCATAATTAATATTGAACTCATTTAAATTAATTTTATGCATTTTTTGAAAATAATTAACGTAATTACGTAATATTAATGTTTATACAGTATAAATAATTTTTTTTTGTTATCAGCTCAATTGGATGGCCTACCCCATTGCCCTGACACTTACGGACTGGCTACGTACCTGCACCCCGACTTCTGTGACAAATTCTACAAGTGTGAAAATGGGACTTTGACTCTGGAGACTTGTGAAAATGGACTGCTTTTCGATGGAAAGGGAAATATCCACAATCACTGCAACTACAACTGGGCCGTCCAATGTGACAAACGTCTGGATGACAGTAAGAAATATTTAATTTTTAATTAAACAAAATTTTAAAATAAGAATGTTTTAATCATATAATATTTTTGTGTTTAGTTATTGCGATCTCTTCTCCCGGCTGTGCCTACCAATTCGGATTGTACCCGAAGGGTCCCGGATGTCACACGGCGTACGTCAAGTGCGCCTACGGCGTCCCCTATGATACTCTCTGTGAAGCAGGCCTCGCCTACGATGACAAGACTCACTCCTGCAATTGGCCTGACCTGCTGCTTGACCAGTGCAACCCAGAGGGTAAATAATAATGCGTACACACGATAATTTATTTTATTTTTTGTGCGGTCTGCAACCTTCGTGCAGACGATCTTCGTGCAGCATTAACCTTTTTCATTCAATTAATTAAGAACACAACATTTAAAAATTATTGCGGTCAAGTATACACAATTAATGCTGTAACATGTGTTAAAGATAAGAAAAAATGTTAATTATGTTGGAATGGACCCAGGGATGAGAATTATATATTAATTAGTAATTAACAATTAAATGTGCAATAATATTTCTAATTTGTTTGTTTAGAGGTCGTCGGTTTCCGTTGTCCTGATAAGGTGGAGCCGGACACACTCGCCTACAAATTCTGGCCATACCCACGTTTCTCGACGGGTGACTGCGGCTCTCTGATCACTTGTGTCAATGGATACCCCCGTCTCATCAAGTGCGAGTACGGAAAAGTCGTCAACGAGCTATCTCTCACCTGCGAGGACGTGGAATACGTCCCCAAATGGTTAGTAATAATTAATTTTTTAATTTCAAAAGGAAAAATTGCGTAATTCATAATTATGATAATTGTGTGACAGGAAAAAGAAGAATTTTTTGTTTTTCTATATTTTAATTTATTTATTTATCAAAAGTCTTAATTATAATAGTAAGTGTTTTGTAAAACTGCATGAGTAATATTGTGGTGTCTGTTGTTTTGTTTACAGCGCATCCTTCTACGGACACAAATAAAGTCGTGGTCGTGATCGTCGAAGAGTTCATCAAAATAAACATGAATTCTTTTGGATGTTATACATTTAATAATAATACACATAATTAATTTTGGAAATAATAAAGATTATTTTTTTTCAATTTTAAACACGACCGCCCCGATTATCGTCGTCAATCAGGATCGCTTGTACTTGTTGCACCCCATTTCGGTTGTTGTTCCTCACTTTGATTTTGGGCTCCTCCTCTTCTGGGGGAGGAGTTGTCGTGGACGGCACGTCACAGTCTTCAGTCGGTGGCACAACGCACCGAAGTGATTTCTTGTCGAACACCAACATGGCGGGGCATCTCTGCAGTCTTGGGTAGCCACCTTGACAGTTCCAATAACGGTTGCACGATTTACCCAAAGCCACGTTACCGTTCGGGTCTTCCTTGCACAGAGCTGTTAATTATTCATTCGTCAAACAAAGAAATCCAATTAATTGCACATTTGAAAAATTCCCACGGCTATCAAAACAAGATTCTACTAATAATTATTGTTATTATATCAGAATAGAGGGAAAACGCGTTTTCTTGATTGACAAAGGAAATGATAAACATTAAAGAAGAGAGAAGAAAAAGAAACGTTAATTTTTCACAGAGAGGTCGTCAACAGATTTTCATGCAGTCGCCAGTGGTTAATTATAGATAAAATATTTCGAACAGGAAACAATAGATTTAAAAATGACAACTGACGATGTTTTTGACATCCGGGAACATTTTCTGGCCAGTCACAGGCGTGAGTGTCTTCATTGTAGAGGAGACCGCCGATGCACAATTGCTCGGTGGCCGTTCCATTCCAACATGTCCAATATCTTGTGCAGCTGGTCTCGTGACCGAAAATTCCGTACAACCAATCACAGTGGTCGGTGCCTATGGGAGGATCTAAAAACCAAAATTTCGAAATAATTTAAAAAATGCGCCTCGAGCGAATTGGAACCCAACAATGTTCAAAAACAATCATGCCTGTATTAAAAATAAATGTAAATATTTCGTATGGTGCTAATATAAATTTCGTTGACGAGTGACGATTTGTTAAACTTTGTTTATTTTCGTCTTTTGCATTTAATTGTTCCCGGGGGACTCACTGGCCAGTTGTTTTCCTTCACAATAATTTCCTCTCCAGGGGTAATCGCATCCGTCGGCCACCCCACGATTTCTTCCTGCAAATGCCAATCCGTTGGGACAATCGTACAGTTCCGGTTGTCCATTGACACACTCCCAATATCTATCGCAGTATGTGACATCAGATGTGATTTTCCCTTTCACGTCGCAAGGATTGATTTGTTCGCTGCCTTTCTTTTGAGCGAAAGTCAACGACGGAGACAAAACTACAAAAACAACAACAACAAAGAAAAGAAACAAGATTTAAAAAAAAACTGTTTATTTACTTCTTTTGGGTCGTGAAGAGCAGTCGACATTGAAATCATACTCGCAGTTGCCGAAAGTATTGCGGGAGTTGAAAGAGTAGACAAGACCATTGGGACAGTCCTTCACCGATGTCACATTGTTAGCGCACGTGTAATACTTGTCACAGTAAATTTCGTGTGGGCGGCTTTTTACACAGACGACAGTGGAAGAAGAAGATGCAGAAGATTTTGCAGCAGAGGCAACCCCACCAAGCGTTAGTACATAAAGTGCTGTCATTTCATATTATTATTAATGTATCACATTAACCATTAATTAAAAAACACCAAAACACCTTCCACCTTTGTTTAAATTATTTGAACCGAAAAATCCCGCGTACCACCAAACCCCTTTCCGTTTTATACATTATACAATTTTTAAACTTCCTCCTGTGTTCTATGCATTTAAAAATAAAATTATTTTTACAAATTAATTACTTATTATACAACTATAATTTATTTAATTAATGAATCCGGTTTCTCGCTCATTAAAGCTCATCCTCTCCATTTTAAAAATAATGAATAAAAGATAAGGCTGCTGCACAATTAAGAAATCGAAGACAATGGTGACGGCGAGTGACGCGAAGACGGTGACACCCGAAAGGAAACGAAACCACATGCAATTAGCAGCACAGTGCAGAAATAAGGTACACCTTGAATAATTAACCCTTCTCTTCCTTCTTCAAGTGTAACGAAAAATAATGTGCGTGCAATGGAGCACAGCCCAAGCACCATTCATTCCACGGGTCTACAGATATAAAATATTTAACGAGCGTCTCGCTATAATATTATATTGTAACTAATTCACAGGCTGCTTAATGTGTTTAAAAAGTGTTGGGGCTTTACGAGAAGGCAGATTTTACATTTTAAGATGAATGAATCATTTCTGACATGCTATTATTATTACGATCATTGTTATTAGTATTTATATTTATGTGCTTCTCTCATACTTTCCATAGGCAAGAGCTCGTAAGAAGAGATGAAAGTGAATGTGTGTCTTGTCTCACGTGCATTTCTCTATCCAACGTACTTGACTCGACTTTTTACTTTCTCATATCTTATTAACACTGCTGCAGCTGCAATAACTGTAAAGCTGCAAGCTGTCTTATCGTTCATTATGTGGGGCGATGCTTAAAAATACATTGTTATCATTCTCATTATTATTATTATTATAACATTAGAGATAGCTGCTGACTTAATGCCACCACCACATCACATAATAATACATCACCCACACAAAAGGGAGACTAAATACTGCTCCCAGTGGCGTACAATCATATAATTAACAGGAAGGATAGGGATGTGGCTAAATTAACATAGAGCTTATAGGGCACCCCCGTCAAATATGTTTTCTGGGTACGCGCCTGCGTACCAGCAACGAAAATTTTATTTCTCACACAATTATTAAGACCGTATGCTCATAGCGTCTTCTGCTCCTCCTCCATTGTCTCTCAGCACACTACTACGAAATAAATCAACAGAGTCGAGAGTTTTTTCTAACTACCTACAGCTATACATGTATAATGTAGCTAAATAATGTACAACATCCACCAAAGAGTTTCTCTCCACAATGCACGACGAACAAAGCCAAAAGCATTGAATTCAGCGAAAAGCTCCTCTCGCAAGGACCAATAAAACGAACAATAAACTCTGCTTATCATGCAAGTCCACAGTTGGACTCAGCTCCAAGTGCATTCACAAGGAAAGAGAAGTGGGAGAGAGAGAGAGAACACCTTCACCAAATGCTTCTCTATTTAATTCCCCACCACACACTTTTTATACGTTTAAAGTGTGGGAGAGTGCAGTGTGCCATTTAAAGCCGAGCTTTTTTAGAAAATAATTCGAGAAGATCAGGAAAATCCTCATGCTCAAGAGATGACTGGGGATTTTTTCCACACTAAAAGTAATTTTCATGCATGCGACAAATTTAACACCCCACCGCCCCACCTTCCCTACAAAATACAATTGACAACAAATAAGAATCTAAAAAAGATACCATTTGCAATTTTTGCAATGTGAAAGAGAACTTAAGCAAATATTAGTGGTTATAATATATTTGTGAATAGAATGTGGGGGAGGAGGAGGAGGAAGAGAAGAAGAAGGTACCTTTAATGGAGGATTTGAACTGATTCTCTGTGTATTATTATTGTATGATTGTTATGATAAGAGAGGTCCTTATATATGGGAAATATATGCTGTAGCATGTGAATGAATGTATAGATAGGGAATGCAATCGTGAAATTATAGGTCAACCGTCTCTCTAATAAAGCACATCAAGAGAATTGCAATTGCAAGACAATTCGACAATAAGATAGCGGCACAGACACACACCAGAATATTGTTAAATGGGAGATGCGAATAATAAACAGCCGCATAGAAGATAAGAACAGAAAGGAAACCAGTTCAGCAGGCATGCAGGTAACCATACAGTCCATACAGTTATTATACTGTCATATATAAATGCAGGTAACTGACCCTTCATTATGATTAAAGCCTCATTGGCTTCTCTGTCTGAACCTCTCTATTACGATAATGCACACAACAACAACAACAATAATTCTGCGTGTATTGGGTGTGGGGATTTTTTATGGCCACCCTGTGTATTCTATTTAAAATTATTCATTGATGATGATTACGCAATCTGTTTTCGCAATGTGTGCACACAAACGAAGAAAAACAGTGCCAAGCACTTTTGTTGGAAATTCTGGCACTTTTTAGTCTTTATTGAAGGAACTGTTCTATTAGAGAGGTTGCGCTTCTGTGACTGTTTTTTTTGCGTTTGTGTGTGTGTGCTAAATAGAAACTTGTATGCGTGAATAGTATTAATAGAAAATAAGGTTGTGTAGAGAGTAAAAATGTTTAGGACGAGAATAAAAAGGGCGACATACCTGCGAGGACACCGACAACAAAGAAGATCGTCATTGTGATGATGTTGCTTGTGGAAACGTCAGATGAAGACTGGCCATGGGAACAGCCAAGTTTCCAAGTCTCAAGAAGCGAAAGTGATGTGTGTGTGTCTATCTGATGAGGCTACCAACTATATGGAGGAGAGGAAGATGATGTGAATCAGATGAGAAGATCAACACTCTACTACAAGAACACATACACCAGGCTTGCAATGTATTATAATGTAGTATGTGGTGAGGCTGCCGTCTGTCTCACTACCTGTGGGTACCTATATAGATTAGTGGAATTATTTTATTCGTTTATTATTATTCCACTGCTGACTTTACTTTAACACCAACAGCTACAACAACAACGACATGAAATAAGAAATTCAGTTCACACACAGACATATATACAGCCTACAGACCGTATAGCCTTAATTTATATATATATATATATAGTGGTATAATTATAATAAGAATAATCTGAAATGATTTGCATATGGGGGATTGTGATATCTTTTGAAGAAGTGCACTCTCAGTCAGTCACTCGGTGCAATCATCACTTGTTGGAGGAACAGGAAACTTTTACAACACCAACAACACTCAGCCAGCCAACACTCACACACTTTATCTCTGTCTCTGTGTGCATTCCTCTCTCTATAGGGAATTTACATATATAAGGGAATGCACATCAGTATTATTACTACATGCGTGACTGAATGCGTTCTATTTTTTATCAGCATTCCTTTCGAGAACTCTTCATTTCTTTTTCTTCATCTTCTTCTTCTTATGGCCTTCAACTCTTTCACTTTCTGTGTGATAAAAAAAATGTATATTATATGGACAGCCTCATGGCCGGGGCCATTTGAGAATGTTTTCGGTGTTTGCAGCCGCCATTTCATCGAAAAATGCCGATTTATGTGGCACGGGCGGAGGGAGTGCGAATTTTTCGTTGGGATTGAAACGAGAGTAAAATTGAGGTCAACAGATCTATGACCTGATTTGGTAATTATAATTTGGAGTGTGTCATCACACGAGGAAGTAGATCACATTTTGTTAGAGAGGGTACTCTGTAAATATTGCTGGGTGGAGTGAGACACACAGAGAGAGATAATGTATGCGTATTGTTGTTGTGTGTTGTAGGGTTGAATGGAGGAGAGTGGTGGTGGTGGGGACGTTTAACACTTTATGGCTAATTAGTTACATCATCGCTCGCGATAAGGACGCATCAGTACACAGCGGTAAATATGCAGTTGGCCGATTAAAAAAGCAGACGCCTATTAGTATGCGCATTATTATTTGTTTTTTATCCTTTCCCCCTTCATGAGATCTTCTTTGCAGTCTTCTTCTTCATTAGGAATGCGAACAGAGTCACAGAAATTTTATTGCCACAGAAAGAAGAACGCAGTCGCTCTAGATTCTCATATAGAGTTTTCCCTAGTCAGTGACTACTGTCCAAAACGACAGTGACCAAAATTGTCAAGTGTCCGGCAATAATTTCTGGTGGACAATGGGCAAAATGTCAGAAAATGTTCTAAATTAATTCGAGTATCTTAAATTTAAAGCTATTTTTTGTGAATTTTGGCGAGAAATTCAAAGGACGATATTTTATGGCATTTTTGGACAACTGTCCCTCACATACATACCTATGTATTGGCGTGGCTGTGGCCAGGTGAGTGGCCTGGACTGTTGTGGTGTTATGCAGAGAGGAATTTTGTGGCATTAAATGTGAGAGGAGGCAGACTGGTCACGCAAAGGCAATTATTGGTGGCCGCTAATCGTTCTCTATGATCTCTATACGTGTCTACTATGAATCTGTTAGAATAATGATAAAAATTCTGATCACATCGAATAAAGATAATAGTAAGAAATAAAAATGAATGCTTACAAGTGTGCACCTTTGTGTTTGTGTTTCTTGGATAAGGATGGGGATATTATACAGTCATTTGAATATTTATTGCATGCGAAATACAATAAATGTACGTTACATAAAGATTACACATCTACATCCATTAGGCAACAGTAACGCACGATGAGTCACTAAAATATGCGAAATTTAGTAGGCCGCCCATTTTCTAATTTCTTCATGGTAGAGACAAGTGCACTGTTTAAGAGTACCACATTCCCCATTTTACACACCCGGTGAGCAAAAGTGGAAAAAATAATGGAAGTTTTAATTGGTTAGTAAATTTCACCATTTCTTTAATACATTTTTTATTTTTGTAACGCAGAACTTGTTTATTTTGAAATTTTATGTGCCAAAATTAAAGATAATTTTTAAGTAATCAGTTTGTACGATGAACAGATGTAGGGATCATTTTTTTTTAGTTGGCGAAATAATTTGGGGGATAAGATATTAACAGAGTCACTGTATAATTAGAAATGGCCAAGATGAAAGCAAATATGTACAAATAGCGGACAGCTCTCAAGAATCCGACCCGAATTCCGAAATGTTTCAAACTTTTCACTTTTCTTCGCAAAATTCGGTTCAAGGTAAAAGTGGAATTAATATTCTGTACAAATCGCATTGACTTCTCGTAAATTTGCGAGGCTTCGATGAGAATGGCGGAAATTGTGATCACACAACTGCAAACACAAATCGGATTCAGGATGTACGTGGGTAGATCAGTGTGTTCGTACAAACGGATCGTTCCAAACAACGGGATTACGATGAAAATCCCAATTAATGTGATTTGTATTGGAAAATGAACACTTGGAAGAGCAGTGTTGAAGTATGCGTTCAAAACTCGCAATTTGTTGAAAGCCGAAATACTTTCCCGGGGATTCTCAGCGTACCTTAAATTTGTTAAAAAATTATTGAAAATCTTTAGAAAATAAATTGAACAAATTTTATTAAATATATCCCACATATTATGGGTGTACTCTTTGAAAAAAAAACATTTGTAAAAAAATTCAAATGAAGATTATGTTTTTAGTAATACAACATCGCGACACAATGATATACTTAATTGCAGCAGGGGACGTATCCAACCTGTGGACTAGGAGGTGCAGAGTATGACTAAATTAACATAGGGACAACATAGGGATTAACAAAGGACAGGGCCGGCCCCGACTCACCCACGAAATACTTTTTCTGGATACGCGCCTGCATTACGGGACAGATTTTCAAAAACGAATCAAATTAATTTATAAAAATGCCTGTGGTTCGTTGTATTCAAATTGGACGCGGATGCAGAGGAATTTTTGTGGGGAGTTCAAAAGACAACAGTTGCTTAGGCGGAGAAATTTAATACGGGTCAAAGATTGAATTAAAATCTCAGGAACGTCCCCAACTCTCCTTAGATCCTCCCATGAATCGAACCTTTATAATAACTATATTATTTTTGAAGATCTTACGGTAAAATTTGGAGCCAGTATGGGGCACAAATCATGTAAGATTGGCCGACGATAATGACAAAAAGTCCATTTGCACCTGAAATGACCTGCATAAATATTTGTAAGGGAACATAAAGTGAAACAGTTTGGAGGGTGTGGTAGGATTCCGGAAGTAACCACAAGACCGAGAAACGCTGATCATACATACTCCAGTATAGTAACGAATAAAGGATAACCATGTTGACGCACATTTGCGAGTAGAGCGCAATTAAAAACTGCATCATTATTGACTCGTCCCGAGTACGTCTTCCTATATCACGCCGCCTCTTCCTCATCAACGTGTCTATTCAGTACAACAAAATCAGGCTATCGTTTAACCAATTGTATGTGCGTATCTAATTTGTCAGCAATACAGTAATGTACTGTAATGTAAAATCAAGAGTTGGCAAAAAATTTACTTAAAACATTGTACATACATTGTATTACTTCATTTTTTTAAATTTCTTTAAAATTCTGGAAAGGATGACAAAATCTGAAAAAGTTTTTCTTAAAGCTAAATATACGAAATGAAACACTGTACAACAGCTACAAAATGTCAAAAATAAATAAAATTTCCCAAATAAATTAAGCATATTAAATAATTTTAGAAATTGGTGACGCCGCTGTTGTGGAATTATGCAAGAATTGCAAAAGTTTGCATAATATACAGGGTGGCCAAAGACAATGACAGAACTTTTGAAACTGAGTAACTAAAGAACGGTTAATTTATTCAAACGAGGTCAACGGAATGTGAAAGAGCATTAAATTCTAGTGAGATGTAGTGATTTTAGCACCACCGAATTTTATTACTGACGTGCGAACTCTGTATACTGGCGAAAATCAAAAGTGGAAATTTTAGAGCTTACAAAAATACAAATTTACATTATTTGTACCTTCAAATGATGAATCAAGTTTTACTAATTGATTAAAGAAGTGGACAATTGATTTCCTGTTTTTATGAAAGCAGTAGTAGCCTTCAATTATCCACAAGTAGCCCATTGCTTGGAAAAAGGTGAGCAGAAGTACGGCGTAGTTCTGCTGTTGTTTGCTAGTGTCACTCGTCAGCATGGCCATCAACTGACCCCACACGTACAAATCGTAACACAAACAAAGACAAAAAAGAATTCGCCAGAAATTCTGCTGAATTTTACCCGGAGCCAAGAAAAGCTGAGACTTGGAGGCATCCCAGGAAAACGGCGTCACTTTCAATTTGGAAAAAAAGTTTACGTAATTCCCAAAAAAGCGCAGGGATTTCTTTGAAATCATCCTGCGGCCAATTCAAAGCTGACTGACTCTACTGTTCAATGTCAGTAATCAATTAAAGTATTTGTTTTGCCTGCTTTCGATATTTCTAGTTTGTTAATTGCAAGGGTGTAACCACTCTATGGACCCTTAGGCCTCCCCACCTGCAAAATGTCAAAATTAACATAGGAAGTACAGGGAATGGGTGTGGCTATAAATTAACATAGAAATTGTCCCCCCAGCCACTAACCAAATACTTTTTCTGGATACGCGCCTGTTTAATTGTCCGTCATTAGTGCGAAAATATTGGAAATGTAGAATGTATTTACGTTAGTTAATTGTAAGCCGATTTGCAAATTAATGTTGTCCTGTCAGATATTCTGATGAAAGGGGAAGTCGTCGATTTGACATCAAAATATTACGCATTACTGCTACAACTTAATTAAGGTAGACACAGGACTTTTGGCAAATAGCTATGACTATTGGCAAAAACTCCTGTGGCAAATAGCTTTCATATATATTTATGAACAAAACTGTTTCCTTACAATTGGTTTAAAAATGTAAATATTGTAAATGAGAAAATGCCCCTTCATCCTTTTGCACATTTCATATTTTAAGTTTTTTGACGTCTGAAGTGAAATAAATTATAGGCAAAGACGTAGAAATTCTATGAATTCCATTTTACCGGTTTAAAAGCAGTACCTCTCACCGGTTGTGGAATCGTTATTGCAATTAAAAATTACTTCAAAAATATCGTCATTGGCCAATTGATTTGTCAATGTCATTTATTTTTTCCATCTTTGTACGATTAGTGGTTTCTTCTTATCGAAGTGCACCCATTTTCGGGGCTGTATTCCTGAACTCAAGTGCTGTGTTCTTCAAAGTGCATATTGAAACTAAACCACTCCTAAAAATTCAATGCATTTATTACCTTAGAACCAATTTCCCCCAAAATTAATTAAATTTTTTTAGATGTTTTTTATAAATTTTTAAATTGCATTTATCTGAAATTTAATTTTCGTGGCCCAAATCATAAAATGTTGGTGAAATTAAAATATGGTGCAGTCTTGCTAATGCAAAGATTAACATTGCGCACAAAAATTATACTGTTTTAAAATTTTTTAACACTTTTTGAGAATTCAAGAATAAAATGTAAATCTCATTTTGCAAAAAAGTGCACCAGAAGTCCAGCATAGTACATATTGTGCCAATTCTACTTATCAACTGAATGTTCCCTTGAGTTATGCTTTCTTGTATGATGTGACAGGTTAATAAAACCAAAAACACATTCGTAATAATACCAACCGTCAAACCTAACCGCGGCATTTCGGGTGCTTTATTATAATTTTTCTTTTATATTTTCTACACGTAGACAATAAAGAGATCTCCATAAATTCGGTAGTGCAACAACAAAGGGAGTGAGATCAACATGAACACGATTGCAGGCTCTAAGTACATGGAGGAAAGGGCAGGTTTGTACGCGGTGTATTATGATTGGTTCGCAGTGCTTAAAATAAACAATGTATTATTAGAGATACCTACCTACATATATTGACTTGTTTTTGCGCAGTGCGTAAAACTGCTTTAAATGATTGGATACCGCCTAGTAGGGGTTTCCAACAACAAATACTACAACACAACACGAAATGTATATAATTGGACATCTTGTCTTTCTTCTACTGTTTGTGACCTTTTAGCGAGGGTAGAAGAGAGGAGCGTCAGCGGAAAATGGTATCACGCGCGTCCTGCTAAATTGTCGGAGAATATTTGAACAGATAAGTTTAATAAAATGGAAAACGTATCTCCCAAAGAAGGTCTGAATGTATCCAAAAATTCTTCGAGTGAAGTTGATTGGTCCTTTGTTGTAAGTCATTTCTAAAAGAGGAACAACGAAGCATCCAAGTTCAATGAAGAAAGTGTACTTAAATATCGAAAATATTTTCCCATCCAACGAAATTGCTTCTGGAATTGTTTCGTTGAATGCCAATTCCTCTTTTCTGATGTTCTTGTGATAATTTCTAACGAAATGTTCATGCGATCTAAACATATCGATAATTCCAAATTCCATGTACGATTGGTAAAATTCAATGATTTTGTAATTCAATCTGAATAAGACTGATACCATGACCCTGAATTCCACAACAGTTTCTCTAATACAAACATTCTCAAAGTGTTCGCGTGTGTCCACAGTTGCACAGCCACTGCTTTCGCCTTCATGGAAATCAAGTACTTGTATTAATTCAAAGATGTCGGGTGGTCGGGGACCGGAGTTCATTCGCTGAAATTCATCCAGTACCTCTGACCAAGTCAAGTATTTCCTGACCGGGAAAGTGAGAATGGAGGAATTCATTTTATGAATTAAATCATGTTTGAGGAATAAATTTTCCATAAAGGGCTCAAATTTATATTCTGTACCCAACTGGGCAGCCATTAGGACTCTATAACTGAATCGTTTGTATCCCTTTTCGATAAGTTCTTTGAAATCTTGAATCACGTGTTCTTTTGCCGGGGCAAGGAGTCTTCCAGTTGTGATCGTCTCGTAGAAATTGCTGAACATAAATCCCGCGAAGCAAAGAATCAACACAATCAACGATTTCACGCGTTTTGGGTCTTGTTTCAGCAAAAAGCCAAGCAAATCAAATTGGACAAACAAAACTCGAACAGGTAAAGTAAATAAAGCCTCGCTAAGATTATGGCGCGACTTTTTAAACAATACTAACAGTACGGCTGTGACAAGTGTGGTGATTGGAAGAAGAGTCCAAATGACAGAATCGAAGCAATCGTTGAACCAAAGGTCGGCAAACGATTCCGTTAAATATTCCCGATTTTTGTGATAGCGCCTGTAGATCGGAATGGATCGAGCAGAAGCAATAACAATATGTTGAATTTCAGCCCCAATTGCATAGGGAATTACTTGCCACAGATGCAAAGAATCAAGGTTGAATCCTCCAGAAGAAACAGATGGAACAGGCATTCTATCATTCCAGGTTATATTGAATTTTTGTGCAATACTTTGGAGGATTCTCATGTCAACTTGGCATTCCACTTGCCACTTATCCACTCTCAATTTTCTCCAAATAAAATAAGAAGATTGATGACAAGACATTCTGGATGTTTCCATTGAGGAAATATTTAAAACTGTTCTTTGATAGAATTGTTCAAAATGCAATTTCCACGAATGTTGCCACAGGCTTACAGGAACATCCTGTAGCTCCACCCACTCCCCAGATAGAGACCACATAACGATCTCGCCATTTGGGATGGACATGTGGAAAATTTGAGCGTTGCATAGATCAATGAAGGGAATATTGTCAATGACCAAATGCTTTTCCTTTTTTGTTAGTGTCAACCAAATGAAAATGAATGCACTGGAAGGCCGCCAAACTCGGAAACCGAAGGGTAAAATCTTAATCAACATTTTTGTAGCACCTGGAAGTCCACTGATGATGTTCAGGTCACACTTTTCTTTTGAAATAATTTTCACATTCTGTCTACTTTCTAAATTTTCAATGTATTCCTTGCGTTTTTCAAAATTGTAGACCGTCCAAGGTTGGCTGTACTGATGACGACTCAAAAAATGAGTTTCGATGTCACCCCCCTCGGGAAATGTGAGGTGGAAATCACAGTTTCTATAATACGAGAAATCTATCAATAAAGTCTGATGGTTCTGCAAAGCATCGGTGAAATAAAGTAAGGCAGTCACTAAAATCGCAATCGATTGAGATTTCATTTTTTCGAAAAACTTTGTTTAATAGAATATTTTCACAGGAATTGTAAATCGATCTTGGGTTGATATCTAGTGTGATAATCTAAGGGGCAGTTTTTTCGATGACACGCGGGTAATTTTTAACAGTTAGTAACGATAGCAAGTAATTACAGTACAAAGGAATAGTTTGTGGTTAGTGTTTCTTACTTATACTCGAAAGATTTTATTATAGAATCTAGAGTCTGGTATGTAGAAAAATTGAAAACTTTGGATTATTCAAACAGACAGATATCGCCAAATTTTCGCTTAGTCGAGCTCTGGTCACTCTCTCCTGCTGGTCAGGGTGCTAAGTTTTTTGGGTTATTTGAAAGAGTTTCTGTCCAGTTTTTCATTAAATAAAACCGAACCATTAAGAAAATTTAAGATGCTTGGTTAGCCTCTGGCCAAAAAAATATTCCTTTATAAGTTTAAGTTCCAATTTACCGCCTATTTGATATATTACGGCGGGGAATTCTAGATTTGAACAATTTCCCCAATTTGGTTATTTTTCTCGTGTTTCAGAAATGGCGGTGATTTAATTTATCCAACCTTCTTGTGCCAAGACGAACTCTATCATGAACAGCCCTACTGTATATATGGACACCAAGAATATATCGATTGGATTTCTATATTTCAGTCTGTGAATCAATTTATCGTCTCCGTCTACACTGAAAGTTACGAGTCTCCCTGTCCAATCCTTTCTGTTTAGTTCTAACCTTTTAATGGTTCAATGTTGTCATTCTGGTGGTTAAGGACTGGTGTTCAACCACCGGCTCACCTCGATTTTACTTTGAATTATTTAGTCCTTGTCGCTTCTTCGATGCTTTAAAGTAGTCTAAGGAAGTCTCAATGCCCTCTTTCTCAGGAGGATAATTAAATACACAGGCAAACATTATATAACCCAAACAGTTGTCAACCTAAAAGGGTTATATTTACCCCATCACTAAAACCAATCATATTGTAAAATTTCTCACATTTGCAGTAAAAGCGTTTATTCACTTCATTAAATAAAACAAACAAGTTGTCATTAGAATTGTTACCGTTGTCATTAATCATATTTTTATAAGAAATTGCTCTTGGTCAGAAATAAAAAAGGAAACACTTGTGGGGTAAAGCTCTGATTATTGATTGAAACACTTTGACTTATTTTTATGATGCAGTAATGAATTACAATGTTGAATTACTGGACTAATTGCATAGGAAAAGGTCTGCTTTTCTGCTGATTAAGAAATATTGAAGCTCGTCATTCTAGAATGTGTGAATGCATTGGCTGTGCTATCGGAGGTGAAAAGAATCTACAAATGCGTCCACATTGGCCCCAAGGTTCACCATTTACTTATAGTGATGCTGACGAAATTTCAGCTAAAATGTGACAGATATGTATTGCCCGAAGTTTTGTACTTACAGGAGGCTTTTCCTATTTACTTTTTTGTTTTGTGGTTCAATTCGAACAGTCGAAGTCTGAAATGTGAGTGCAAAATTTTGCAAGAAAAGAACCGAAGTCGTGGGTGCAATGATATCAATGAAATCCAAATACGACATTTAAAAAAATATTTTATATTTATTTCCACGGTTCAGTTCATTCATAATTTTGCACATATTACCATCCACCCACCAAGGAATGCAATAAAGATAAAATTATGAACAAAATGTTTAAAGATTGTTATCATTTGAATTTAGTGGGCGTACCTTCTCAATTTTGATTCCAAGATCGGTTTGCTATTCAAAATAAACCGAGAGGATAGATGCTGTCCCACTGTATCGTTCCAAAAGAACGGTGAACATTCCTTGGATGAAATTCACCCAGCTGCGGCTGCATAAAATGCATTCAATGAAAGAAATACACGTGGTTTCTCGCAGATGATTTTAAACAAGCGAAACCCTTTATTTATTTCTGGTCGCACTTTATAGGATTTATATATTATACAAATTTGACTGGACCGTAGAAAAGTTAATTTAAGGATGAGGTTTCGCTATACCTTTCCTTGCCTATCCTAACCATGTTGAACGGAGAACTCCGTCATTATGCTCTCTAATTCGGATGTAAACACAGATTCTGAAAGATAAGACACAAAACTGGGACTGGTTTTTTAAAAAAAACGTTATTAAATTCATATGTAAAAACACTACACATTACAGACAATTATGAACTGGATTTATTGTTTCGATTACAACTTCATGGGAAAAAACGCCCTATTTGGTCCCAAGTCCCGTCTATAAAGGAGCTGAGCTCCTTAAAATGGATTTTTTATAATGGCCTGTAAATATCACTATTTCTTTAATGCATCTTTTATTTTTGTAATACCGAACTTGTGTATTTTGAAATTTTACGATTTAAAATTTTGAACTCATTAGTTAAGTACGATTCATTTTTCTTGTCAGCGGAAATAATTTGGGGGAAAGGATATTAACAGAGTCACTGTATAATTAGAAATGGATAGGATGAAAGCAAAGATGTACAAATAGCGGACAGCTCTCAAGAATCCGACCCGAATTCCGAAATGTTTCAAACTTTTCACTTTTCTTCGCAAAATCCAGTTCAAAGTAAAAGTGGAATTAATATTCTGCACAAATCGCATTGACTTCTCGTAAATTTGCGAGGCTTCGAAAAGAATGGCGGAAATTGTGAACGTACCGCAGCAAACAAAAATCGGATTTATGATGTACGTGGTTAGATCAGTGTGTTCGTACAAACGGATCGTTGCAAATAACGGGATTACGATGAAAATCCCAATTAACGTGATTTGTGTTGGAAAATGAACACTTGGAAGAGAAGTGTTGAAATCCGCGTTCAAAATTCGCAACTGATTGAAAGCTGAAATGCTTTCCGGCAGATCCTCAGCACACCTTAATTTTGTTAAAAAATATTGAAATCTTTAGAGTATAGATTGATCAATTTTTTAAAACAGATACCACATATTATGGGCCTTCTCCTAGCAAAAAGAACATTCGAAAATTCAAAGATAATGTTTTAGAAGTAAATACAATGTCGCGCACACCATGATATCATTACAAGGGGAGTATCCAACCATTCGGCTCGTCGGATCTGGGCAACCCCAGATCAAAAAAATAACACTGGGAGTATATGGGAGGGGGTGGATGCCTGCAATACAGTACCATTAAGGGTTTTTCTAAAACGAAACAAATTAATTCCTAAGAGAGCCCCTTGTGTTAAAAATTCATAGGACCCCGGATAAGACTGCTTAGGAGTGATGAATTTGTTTGGCTTTTAGATTTTGTATTCAAATCAGACACGGATACAGGGGGATTTTTTGGGTTCAAAAGACTGCAGTTCCTTAGACAGAAAAACTTATTATGTGATGTGGGGAAAATCATTCAATATTAGCTGCTTATGAATCCCTAAACTCCCAATGGATCCGCCCCTGGTCCGAAACTTATAATATTTCTTGTTAGAGATCTTACGGTAAATTTTGAAGCCAGTATGGGGCACAAATCATGTAAGATTGGCCAACGATAATGACAATAAGTCCATTTCCGCCTGAAACGACCTCCACAAATATTTGTAAGGGAATATAAAGTAAAACAGCGTGAAGGGTGCGGTAGGATTCCGGAAGTAGCCACAAGACGGAGAAGCGCTGATCATACATACTCCAGTACACTAAGGAATATAGGACAACCATGTTAACGCACATTTGCGAGTAGGCCGCAATTAAAAGCTGCATCATTATTGACTCGTCCCGAGTACTTCGTCCTTCAAGTCGCCTCTTTCTCATCAATGTGTCTAATTGACAAAGTACAATAAAAACAATCGTTTGACAACATTTGTAATTTATCAGCACTAAAGAAGTGTGCTGTAATCCAGAGCTGGGGAAAAATTTAATAAAAACACCGCAAGAAATATTGGAATTTCATATGAATGATTGCCTTCCATTATATTATTTACAAATACGCAATTTTTTAAAAATTTTGGGAAACCCAAATCCAAATTACGCCAAATTGGTTTAAAATAGATTTAAAACCGTTGGATTTGGGTCACTGCGAAAGGACATGTCGTTCAGTGCCTACTCGGCTACGGCAATGTCTGCTAGGGTGGTGCTCAAATCACCAAATCTGGCACAATTTAATGCTCTTTCACATTCCGTTGACCTCGATTAAACAAAGTTAACCGATCTTTAGTTATTCAGTTTCAAAAGTTCTATCGATGTCTCTGGATCACCCTGTATAAAGTGCAAACTTCCGATTTTTTAATTTTCCGCTAAAATATAAAAAAAGCTAATTATTTTATATATTCTCATTTATGCCGTTTTCCTACAAAATATAGCGATTGGACACTTGTCATTTTATTATTGACGTGCGAACTCTGTGCGCTGGCACAAATCAAAAGTGGAGATTTGAGAGCTAACAATACAAATTTACATTATTTGTACCTTCAAATGACGAATCAAGTTTTACTAATTGATTAAAGAAGTGGACAATTGATTCCTTGTTTTTATGAAAGCAGTAGTAGCCTTCAATCAACCACAGGAAGGTCATTGCTTTGAAAAAGGTGAGCAGAAGTACGGCGTAGTTCTGCCGTTCGCTAGTGTCACTCGTAAGCATGGCCATCAACTGACCCCACACGTACAAATTGTAACACAAACAAAGACAAAAAAGAATTCGCCAGAAATTCTGCTGGATTTTACCCGGAGCCAAGAAAAGCTGAGACTTGGAGGCATCCCAGGAAAATGGCGTCACTTTCAATTTGGAAAAAAAGTTTACGAAATTCCCAAAAAATCGTAAGGATTTCTTTGAAATCATCCTGCGGCCAATTCATCCAAACAGACTGACTACACTAATCAATGTTTGCACAGAGTAGAGTATTTGTTTTTGTTATGTCCGTATTAAATTTTCGGGGGTGTGTCCAGCTTAGCCCCCCTAATAAAAAAAATTAACATAGGATGGGTAGGGAAGGAGGTTCTGGGTGTGGCTAAATTAAAATATGAGGAGGAAAGGGCGGCCCCATGTGGTTTTCTGGGTACGCGCCTGGTTAATTGCCCCTAATTAGTGCGAAAATATTGGGAATAGAGCATGCAATTATGTTCGTTGCCGAATTGCAAATTAATGTTGTCCAGTCAGATATTCTCCGGAAGTGACAGTAGGCGATTTGACATCATAATATTAGGCGTCATATTACGCATTCCTGCATACAACATAATTACGTTAGACAGGACTTTTGGCAAAAACGCTCGTGTCAAATACGTTTCATATTTTATACATTGATGAACAAAACTTTTTCCTTACAATTGGTTTATAAAAGTAAATACAGTTTAAATGAGAAAATGTCTCTTCAGCCTTTGCACATTTAATATTTTAGTTTTTTCTCGTCAGGTGCAATACATTTACTAATTGATGGACAAAAAAGTAGAACTTGCATTAATTGTATTTCCAGTCTGGTTCTTAAAGCAGAAAAACCTCTCGTAGATTGTGGAATCGTTTCCGCAATTAAAATAACTTCAAAAATATTCCTACTTGCCAATTAATTTTGCAAAGTAGTGTTTCAGGTAATTCCTGTTTTTAATTTCACGGGAGAACCCAAGAAAATTCGCATTTTTTTTGCATTTCAGTTTCATTCCAAAATTTAAATGTCGGAATGCATATAATTTTGCAAATCTAATTTTGTACAATATTAACCAGTGGTCAAATCTGTCATGGTTCGCTCTAGGCCAACGGGTGTCTCCGCACTTAATCGCCAAAAAGTTAAAGACGAAGGAATGCATTTACATTTAGTTTATTGTTTGCATTTTGGTCAATTAAATAAAGGGTTTGCTTCTTTAGAAATATAATGTACACGATAAGGCAGTAATTTATTACAATTGTAAAATGTTTTTAATTTCAGCAAACCCAACCTGAAGTTACGGAAAGTTTGAATATCGTTAGTTAAGAAGAGAGCACGTTTAATTATTGAGATATATGTTGATGCAGGGTGAAATGTTCTATTTGATTCACTTTTCCCTGACACCGTACTCATCGATTTTTTCAGCTACAGACTTGAAATTATCAGTAGGTCTAGAGGAATCCTTTATGTTTAAGGCTGGCTTGACCCTTTTTACGAGGATGAGAACAGGTCACCAATGCAATTTGAACGATTCGGAATCACGTTTTCTGGAAGTTCAGGTATTTCGCTATGCAGCATATGAGAGCTACATATTGAATTTTGCTTGGGGATTAATTGCACAATTTAGCTCAAAAAATGTACCTTGAAACAATGTACCTCCCCATCAAGGGAAATACGCAATTTACGATAATGGAAATTTAACTTTATTGTCGTTTTCAGAGTTATCTTTCCTAAATAAATAAATAAACATTTCAACATAAATGCAAAGTCAAGCATTATTTAGTTAGATCAAATTACACCAGTTACCCTTACTAGTCATACAAATTAACATGTTTAGTAAATGGTAGTAGCGAGCAATGTCAACAGTATAATATATACATACATAAGTACCTGTGACTTCAGTCTCTCTGTCTAGACGGTGTACCGTCTGTATCCAAGCAACGTAGTGCTGGATCACAGACGGTAATCGTTGTATTTAAATTTTATACTCCTGGGGGCTTTTCAGGTGTTACGTTGCACAAAAATTCAGTCGTGTGAAACTGCTAAAAATAAAAAATACTCCAAAACGAAGTTTGAATGGCTTTAATGTAGACACAAACAAATCAATGCTACGGTGGATAAAAAATAATTTTTACAGCTCAATTACCTCTATACAATGTTAGCATACGCGTATATGCAAACAAAATAATACCAACACATTCACCATTAATAGAAGAGTAAGTACAACCTGGTGCATAAATTTAAAAAATTGAATTGTTGGA